>JASGAU010349337.1:0-28963 GCA_030220045.1 Australoheros facetus | reverse complement strand
GTGAAATCAATTGTATTCCAAAGGTTAAAACATTTTGCAATGGCTAATGTTACATAATGCTTAATCTGTCATACTGTAACTAATATTATGCCACATAGTAACATTAATAGGCTACTTGGTAACCATCCTTGTTGCTTTTATTTACAGAAATGCCTGTTTTGATGGGGGAGTATTGAGATTTGTCTAATTCTGCTGATATTGTTGCTGACTAAATTTCTGGTTTCATGATGGTCTAAAAACGTTACGGGTGGAAACTCAGCTTTCCGTCCTATTCAGCAGGAGACAGCTGGTGCTGCTCTTTTTCTACAATACAGTTATGTTTTTAATTTTAATATGAATGGGACTAATGGGAGTTGATATTATATCTGTTTGAAGTTAAATACAATTACTGACATGTAGTATAGCTGCATTTCATTGCATGAACACTTTATTAGACTCGCCTCAAACATGTGTAACAGTGTCTTTACAGGGTTATAAGGTGCAAATTTCTTGTTTGGCTGGAAAAAAGCTCTGTACTCAGCATAAAAACTGCAGAAAGACACAATTCCCTACCAGCTGTGGAACACAGTTGAGCTAAAAATATTTTCCTCCAGAGTTAAGTCAAGTTATTATTTGCCTTTCATTTGCCAGGTGGTCAGAAAAAAAAAACAGTCTAAATGAATAACAGTGTAACAGTTGGATGTGTGAATAAGAAATGGTTTTCCAACAAGTCTGCAATGCAACTTGATGATAAAAGTTGATGATCACGTAAATGGATGTTGCATTCTCAACTGGTTTCTGTTGCCCCCAGGTGGCCTCAAAAATCTATTATTGTAGCCGTACGTAAATGAAGCTGCTGGCTGGTTAGATCAAAGTCCCCTTTATCTGCAGCAGGTGGGCAGTGGATAATGAATTTGAGAATTTTCTCAGAAAGTGTCTCTTTCCTTACTAATGTATTCTAAAAAAGGGAATTGGGCCTTTATTTAAAATAGACTGCAATTGGAGACGGCAGAGCCTGAAGCATCATGCTTTTGAACGGGCTGCTCTTATTTATTTAATCAAGAAAATTCAAGAAGAAAATATGTGAGTGTGGTTTCTGTTGTTGTATGAATTATTATTATGTTACTAAGCTTTTTCTGCCGGATGCAGCTGTGTTCATTTGTTGTTCCTGCTGATTTCTGTTACTCGGAAATGCAGCACTTCCCTGTTTATTTGTTATTGTATTTTTAGCATAATCCAAATTTTCACTTACATTAATTCCATCAGCATGGTAATACAGTCTTTTCATACAAGCAATTTCATACACTCTGTCCCCCAACTTTATTTGACAGAAGTCCTCTTCCATTTGGTTCTATTTAACCATTTTCTATGTAGCTATTTTAGAGTTGGACAGTTTCTGAATATGTCCATCATGAACCCAATAGCCTGAGCTGCTGCAAAGGCCGGTAATTTCTCTGCTCTAAGGGAAATTGCAGGGCTTTGCATCCCGCTGACGTCGGAGAGTGACATGAGTCCTTTGACGTCAGAGCTTAAGCTGTGGGCGTCATTTTTGTGTATTGTTTCAGTGAGTTCAAAGCACAGCAGCCCCTCTGGTGGTGCCCAACAGCTGCTGATTGTGCAGCTGCTCCTGTGTCCAGGCTGCTTCTCTCAGGTCATGGACATAAAATCATTCGTTTATATCCTCATGTTCACAATAGTACGATGAACCCAGTGATCCCAGATTTTCTGTAATTTAAAAGTTTGAAAATTGGATAGCTTTATAGAGCAATTGCTGTAGAAAGGATGAAGTATGTTTGCTATCTAATCAGAAAAATAACAGTGATAACAGTGTGCTGAGATAGAGTCCACTGATAAAATTGGTTTTGTTAGGTAGGCCTGTTATGTATACACATGCTTTTATGTCAGTGAGAGCACACACATTATTAGACCTCTCAGTGTAATGCCATCAACAGGTCAACAGAACTACACAGTAGAACTTACAAAATGACCGTGAAGGTTAATCAACACCTCTGAGTAGCATAACCTTTCTGAAGGTTCATCACTTGTGCATTAGTTTCAGTGGACGTTATAATTTGATCTGACCGTTCACCAAGCCCTGCTCCTCCTAATTGTTGCTGTCCTTATTAAGATTACATTCTCTTAGGGCACATATGCAAGTTACAGTAAGTGTTGCAGAACTATTACACTTAAACTTGAAGTATTTTTGAATCAAGGCTTTTTATTTCGAGCTGATGACCTACACTCTCACTTGTTTGTGCATTGCACGGTTCTATCTTTGTGCAGATTTATTTGAATTTTCCAGAAATGCACTTTGTTCCTGTAAATGCTATAACATTTTTTTTTAAATATATTTTTTGTTGCTGTTACATCCCAAGGGTAATGGATAGAGGGAGTAACACAGCACGAGGTAGCTAACGTGAGGAGATCATTTGGTCAGCTTGAAATTCTATAAAAAGCATAACTTGCACTATATCACAAGGTTTAACAAACAACTTTTAAAAACACATTGTTTGCTGGCAGTCATCAAAGGTGCACCTACATAGACTGTAAAATAGCCCAGGCAGAGTTGTAGGAGGGAGTGCCATGAGCCAATTAACAGCAAGGGAGAAGGGACGTAAGAGTCCAGTATCTAAGAAGCACCTTTACATTTATGGGGGATGTGAGTTGCTCATAATAAATAATGAGAAGAAGAGATGTGTGAGATACTGGAGATACTCCAATAGCCAGAGAAGTGACATGATGACCATATACAGAGCACAATCATGGCAAAAGATTAGACTAAAGAAACAAGACAAAGCTGCTCCTTCATTGTTTTTTTTCCGCTAATATTGACATAGTAAATTAATGAAATGCCACTTATCTATGAAAATTTAGCTACTACTACTACTACTACTAGGTAGCAATACATTCTAACATTTTAGCTCACATTTGAGGTGATTAACACAGTGTAACTCACTCCTTACTTTTATACTTAGTCTTACTAATTCTTTTAAACTTTTACATGTACTTTTTCTTTAACAAGGTCTTAATTAAACACTTCCCTCTAAATGTTTTCTATGCTAAGTATTTCTCCTAGTGCAGAGCCATGAACACCTTTTTGGCTTCTGTCGAAATTCCAGACCTGCCATGCTGGTGTGATGCCATGTGACTTGTCTGTTGAATGCACTTCGTGTACACTATATTGCCAAAAGTATTTGCTCATCTGTCTTCACATGCATATGAGCTTGAGTGACATCCCATGTTTAATCTATACGGTTTGATATGATGTTGGCCCACCTTTTGCAGCTATAACAGCTTCAACTCTTCTGGGAAGGCTTTCCACAAAGTTTAGGAGTGTTTATGGGAATTTTTGACCATTCTTCCACAAGCGCATGTGAGGTCAGACACCGATGAAGGCCTGGCTCACAGTCTCCACTCTAATTCATCCCGAAGGTGTTCTATTGGGTTGAGGTCAGGACTCTGTGCAGGCCAGTCAAGTTCTTCCACACCAAACTCACTCACCCATGTCTTTATGGACCTGCTTTGTGCACTTGTGTGCAGTCATATTGGAACAGGAAGAGGCCATCCCCAAACTGTTCCCACAAAGTTGGGGGCATGAAATTGTCCAAAATGTCTTGGAATTTTGAAGCATTAAGAGTTCCTTTCACTGGAACTAAGGGGCCGAGCCCAACTCCTGAAAAACAACCCACCGCCACCAAACTTTACACTTGGCACAATGCAGTCAGACAAGTATCATTCTCCTGGCAACTGCCAAACCCAGACTCATCCATCAGATTGCAGACGGAGAAGCGTGATTCATCACTGCAGAGAACATGTCTCCACTGCTCTAGAGTCCAGTGGCGGCGTGCTTTACACCACTGCATCTGAGGCTTTGCATTGTGTTTGGTGATGTAATGCTTGGATGCAGCTGCTTGGCCGTGGAAACCCATTCCATGAAGCTCTCTGTGCACTGTTTTTGAGCTTATCTGAAGGCCACATGAAGTTTGGAGGTCTGTAGCGATTGACTGCAGAAAGTTGGTGACCTCTGCGCACTGTGTGCCTCAGCATCTGCTGACTGCACGCTGACATTTTACATGGCCTACCACTTTGTGGCTGAGTTGCTGTCATTCCCAATCACTTCCACTTTGTTATAATACCACTAACAGCTGACTGTGGAATATTTAGCAGTGAGGAAATTTCCCGAGTGGACTTGTTGCACAGGTAGCATCCTATCATGGTACCATGCTGGAATTCACTGAGCTCCTGAGAGCGACCCATTCTTTCACAAATGTTTGTAGAAGCAGTCTGCATGCCTAGGTGCTTGGTTTATACACCCGTGGCTATGAAAGTGACTGGAACACCTGAATTCAATGATTTGGATGGGTGTGTGAAAACTTTTGGCAATATAGTGTATCTTGACCATCAGTTACTCAAAAGACAGATTCTGTCTAACAGAACTAAACTGGTTTTGCTCTGCATCAAATGTAATTGTGTTCTCGCCTGACTTTCTAAGTAATAGTACCTATGAGGAGTACTCTATGAAGTGTGACATCATTTTATGACATCCTACAGCAGTGTAAGTACACAAGCTTCTGTTTAATGATAGCCTTGTTTTTTTGCTGACCGTGTTTTTGCTGTGCTTTGTCAACAGATGGAATCAGTGTGACAGGCTTACCAATCTCCAGTCCCCTCCGCCAAGTCCTCAAACCCAGGCCAGAGACCAAGCCCATCAGCAGCGAGTCCAGCAAGGCTGAGTACAGCCATGTTAAGGTGAGTAAATAAAAGCTTCTGTGAAGTGCGTGAAAAAAAAAAAAAAGGAAGCAGGATTGCTTTGCTCGGTTCAGTATCAAAATACAAGCAGTCTGTTTGGTTTGTTTGTGTTTTCAGGCTCGTAGCATAGTTTAGTGAAAATGCATTTTCATTCTGGTGCAATCTCACTGCACCCTTTCTCAAATGATAAGTATCTCAGGTTAGTTTCTTTACTCTCTCACTTTTCCTCTGTCTCTCTTGCTCTTCACAGCAATAACTCTGTTTACAGTGTGTGCATGGTTCTGCAGAAGTCAAATCAGAACCACGGCATAATTTACTATCAAATTAGACTTTCTGGTAAATGTCTGTGGAAGCAGTGCCTTTATGTGGATGATGTTTCACATTGGCTCCTGATGCACTCTGCTCATTGAATCTGAGCTCTATCACAGCCCTAGAAATGGGGGGAGAAAGGGGGTTTTGTACAAAATGCCAAGACTGAACAGGGAAAAAAATTACACTGGCACGTAATGAAGAGTGATGAAAAGGAGACAAGCAGAATGAGAATGCACAGGAAAGAGCTGATCAGCATGGAATATACTTTCTCTGAGGACTTGGGGTTATCTGAAGGGTAGAAATGGGCGGTCTGACTGAGTCTAGTTGCTGAGGGTCATCTATAGCACAGTGGACACCTGCAAGTGTGAGGACTACATTGTGTTACCTTTGAAAGCCAGTGGCACCTCTTTCTATCTTATGTGAGTCACGCAGAGAGAGAACACAGTTGATGTTTGATGTTCACGTGTGCTACCAAACACACGTGAGGGGGGGACAACTTTTTTTTCATAGTCTAAGACATGATTAACTTAGACTGGTGTTTACAAAAACTTCTAGAAATTATGTTTTATCCTAATACAATACAGTCTGTATTTACTTAACACTGTTTCTATATGTTTTTGTGTGATTAATAGTCATCTAGACAGAAACAAGCAAGCCAAAAAACCCCCAAAACAAACAGTTTTACATATGAGCTGAAAGTTATCAGCTAACAAAACACAAGTTACGACTGAGACCCCGCTGTAACAGTTTGTCAGTTCTTCAACTGATTATCAATTGTGGTCTAAAATATTATTAAAGTATTGAGCTTAAAGCTACTGTGTTTTTCCTCATTTTGTCTCATATATGCTATTAGAATAGTAGATGCCCATATCCAACATGGCCACGCTTTCAAAAAATTAGGTCGGCATATGCACGAATAATCCCTGTGAGTTAAAAGCTCAGGCTTCAGTCTGCTCTAAACCCTTGATTTCAGTTTTTCCTACTCTTGGGCCTGCACGATATCAGTGAGAGCAGAAATCCCTCACATCATCACTGCAGATGCGCAGCTATAGCTATGAACAAAGAAGCTCAACCCACCTGCTGTTCAAACTCTGTTTACGAGGGGCAGCGAATCAGAAGAAAGTTGGCATAAAGGGAGGGGGCAGGGAGCTAAACAGCTTGGTTTAGGCAGGTGGTAAACTGAGGGACTACACCAGTGCCCAGTATAAGATGCATAAGGATTATTTAGAATCATGCAGTTATTCTAGTAGATACCCAGAATAAAAATATGGCGCTGGAATTAGATGGAATTTAAAATGATTGACACCTTTGTGTTTTGAGCCTTTTGGTTTTTACTTTGGAAAATCTGCAATGAAAGGTCAAAAGCAGCTGCGATATTAGTCTGTGCACTGTGCAGAAAACATCTTGATATTATCAGAATTCTATATTAAGTTTGTGTAATTGTTAAAACCTACAGTATTTTCTCCTCTTCATGCTTCACAGCACCTTTTCTGGTAAAACTATATATATAAACTCTTTGCATAAATTGTTACATATCCACTACCCATACTGTAAAGGGGAAAAGAATCAGGCATTGTCTAAGATGGACTGGACATTTTAATCAGTGGTTAGGCTTATTAGAGGCAGTGTTTGATTCTGAGTTTTAAAGCAGAATATGATGTTGGAACCTTTGATAAAAGTAAAGCCAATTACAAAGAGACTCTGGCTGTGCTCGGATTCTGCGTTAGAGCAGGTTGGAAGGGTGTGGGCTTTTTCTGTCCTTTTCTTTTTGTAGATGTATCGTTGGACATGCAGTAGACACCAGAGTGATTCATTTCACTGTGTGCTCAACACAAGCCTGTGTCTGTATACTATAGCAAATTTATTCTGGGTTTGCAGCTGCATGACTCATCGTTGTTATAGGCTGTATTGTTTTCAGCACTTTGACTCAAACCTACAGCACACAGCATGCTCTTAATACATTTTGACGTACAAGGGAGGAACAGGCATGAGACTGTTCAATATCCTAGCAATACAGTAAGTTTGAAGTTTTCATTTAGTGGGGGGAAATAATTATATGCTTCATTTTTACAGGCTTTCATGATTGGACCCGACCTCCTACTTTTATTGTAAGACACAAAAATTACAGTTACCTGTTTCCTTGTAGGCAAGTATCCCAATAAGTTCTGCACTCATCATTAACTCTGATTTTTTTATTTTTTTATTTATTTTTTCTTTTTCAGACAAACTATTGCGTGTTTGCATGTTCATTTTGCACAATGTAGGTTTTTAAAGCTTTCATTAAATATCAGGTAAGGACCACCTACAGACTGCCTAAAAAGAGAAGAGTTAGCAATCTAGAACTGGTTTCACACATTTTCACCAAAATAAAAATATTAAAGGTGCCGCTGCAAAAATGCTGGCATCAGCACAAAACTGCTTGGCCCAAAGTTAGAACCACCGACTTCACAGGGTATGAAAAGGGGCTACCAAGAACTTTCCCAAGGAAATGACCCCAACTTCTGCTAGTAATGTAACATAATAATCAGCTCTCAAACATGTTGAAATCTGGTTACTTAAAGACACAAAGGTAGAAATTTGCTCACTCCAGCTCTGGTGCCACATTGGTGGGAAAAAAAAGAGAAAAAGCTGTTGATTTGTTTCCAAGTGCACTCTGCTGCAGTTCATTGACTTGAAAGCATTAATGTCCAACCACAAGATTTTATGAGAGCAGCTCTGTTGTTTTAGCAGCAATACACAAACTAACATACTAATAAATCTGTCTGATTATCAGGAACAGTCAAGCAAGGGATACTTTAAGCAATCAGCAAGTCCTCACTATAGGAACAAAGGGAAAAATGGTTAAATCAGTAAAACAGTAGTGACCCAAGTAACAGTATTCCTTTCATATACAGATCTGTATTGACATGCTTGCTATTTATGTTTTCAGCTCGGCTGTTTTGAAGAAAAAGTCGAGCTAACCTAAACGTTGGCTGTAACTTGAGAACGATGTGACCTAGAATGTTCAAATTCACACCATAGATGCTTCTACTAAAAATGACATAAAGGTACTGTAAAGGTCAGAGGTCAAGTTCCACAAAAACTTTAACATTAACCATAACTTTCCCCCCGAATCCAAAACAACTGAGCTCTAGAGCTTACACCTTCTTTTATAAAATTGACCTGTTTATGACACCAGAAAGAGTAAATGTAAAGGGCTCATGTGCTGCACAGCTTACTGTCAGTCAAAAGAATTTCCTTTCACCCCTTGGCACAGATGATAGAGGATGACATACCTAAAATGATCAATCTATATGGCATCATCAGTGCGAACATTAACCACACTCAAACTAAAATGAAGGCAGAAACAGGATAATGTGTAAAATCACCCGTAGAGGTCAGTCTTAAGTTTAGCATCTAACATCTCACAGATTCACCAAGAATTTAAATATGCTCTATGCAATCTTTTTTATGTTTTAGGTGTTTATTTTTTTATTGCCAGTGTGTGAATGGATTTTAGTGTAAAAAAAAAAAGGAGACTTTCCCTCACTCTCACAGTTGCCTCTAAATAGCCTGTAGCATCAGCCTGTAGCATCAGCAGAGAACAACAATTACATGTACATACATTAACAACGGCTCAGAGTGCAAGACAGACGCCAGCATAAACTCCACATAAGGACAGCAAAACAAAGGCTGATGTGGCTTCAGAATGTTTTATATTATATTTGAGGGAACGTTAGTGAACAAGCACATTATGGTTACCCAGCTAAGCTGCTTCATTGGTGTGACAAATTGTCCGCATTAGGAGGAATGCTAACATTTGAGAGAAGAAAGCCAGTTTTATCTAATGAAGCCTCTAACAACTGGAATTAGATCAGCATGAAGGAGAAAAGGACAGTCAACTTCAGAGGGGTATTCCATTCATAGAGGGATTGTTTAATTTTGGGGATAAGGTCCGATCCTGAGCTCTCCCTCTTTTGGCTAGTGCTATTTAGCAGTAGCTTGCTTTCAGAGCTCATTTGAACCTCATAAAATTTTGCCCTTCTATTATTTTTAATATTTGCATTGATAACAGTCATGCTAGTCTTAACCATTCTGTAGCTGTCATGCACAGATATTGCAGAGAGCAAAATCTGGCACTGGGCACAGTAAATGCTGTTATTAAATCCAATCTGTGTTTTTCTGGGATCGGCCAATATTGATATTCTCGTGACGTGGTTGTTTCTGGGAAGCTATTTTGGCATGACTGCCAGCAGTGCTTTCTTCCATATGTCTTTATTTGTTTTCTCTTTCTATATTGGTGGACATAGGAGCAGCCCACATTAATTCAGAAACCCAGTAATGGAAATTTGTTTATAATATGGAACCTTTTAATGGTACCATTGTTGTGAGATGGTATTTTTAACCAGCTGATCTTCCGTTTTCAGGAAGTGCTTATGCTTTTGTGAATTAGTTTTTTCTTTGAGCTATGTCTGCATGTGTTGGTGCCTTTTAGCGCCCTGCTAGTATTATACAGGTCTTAATTTGTCATTGTGTGTGCATGATCGGATGAGAGAGAATTTGTATTAGCCGATAATAACAGTTTTTGGCCAGGGGGATGGATGGACAGATGCACCGGAAATTGAAAACCTTCTAGCCAAACTGGTTGGCAGTACAGCACCCTGTTCTCTGCATATCTCTCTTTTCACTGGGCCAATGAAGTGTGATTTTAAAAAAAATTTATTTTATTTTTTTTGCACCTATACTAAATGTGTCTACTATTAATTGACGGGCATATGTTTCTACATGTTTTCTTCAATAAATTGTGTTTCTTTATGTTTTGTAAATATGGCCAATGTGTTATTTGGCACTGGCGTTTATTGGCATGTATACTTGCAGACTATGAGTAAGTGCAATCAATCATGACTGATCAGTAATCAGCACAGGTGGAGTCAACATCTTTATCTCACTGACCTTCCATCCCTGAATCTTACCTGCTTTTCAATCCTCCCACCAAACTGCAAATGCCTGTGGGCTTGAAAAATGTGTGTATGCTGGATTCAGGGTGGAATGGAGGTGAAGGAGATCTGGCTGCTCAGATATGCTGCTTTTTCCTGATCGTCTTCAAATTTTCAATGACTCATCACCTATGAGAGCGAGGGCATGTCCACAACTTGGTTTCTTTGACACTGTCAATTACTCCCCTCACCTCATCACCACAGCTTTATGTCTCATTCTACCTGTCTGTCCTCAGTGGGAGTGCCTCACCTCCTGAAGCTCAGTTATATTTGATTGTTTCTGCCAGCACTTCTGCTGTGCTTGTCTCTGTTGGGTATCCATGAAGCTACCCAGAGCAGGAGCAGCTACAGAGTTTTCTGTGGACCCCCAACTTTTTCACCCGGGGATTCAGGTGTAGGCTGACTTGAGTGACAGTAACAGTGACTCACTATAATGCTGGCTGGTGTGCACTCCTGCTCATTCACTTAGCCCTCCTGTGAACCTTTCTTCAGTGCTCACTTGATGTCATCAGGGGCATTTTGAGGGGAAGCTGTGATACAGAAATAGGCCGGCCCCTCAGACACGTTTGGTGATTATCTTCGAAACACCAAATGTCCAGCGTGCTGTGAAGCTGCATCCGGTACAATTTTGCTCTCCTGTTCATAATGCCACATTACTGGAGTATAGAGATTGCGGCTGGAGTGCAGATGTATGTGTTCCTCTGAGTCAAACATTCTGAGGGAGAGAGAGCTTTTACTGGGCTTCCTCCTGCCAGCATCAGGGGTCTTAGAGTGCACAATTTTCAATGTGACTTGCACCTCTTAACCCAGCCAAATATGAAATGAAATAGTCTCATTGCAGGTGGTCATTTATAAGATATTACTGCAGTGGATTCTGCAGTAATGCCTCTGACAGTGGCTCTCGAAGTGAATTTGATGCTCAGGGCTTTTTCTATTCTCTAAAATAATTAAATATAATCTATGTATGACTGTGCCTGTTCAACAGTTTTACTGTGTTGGATTCTAAAGTATACCCGATCCCTCCTCTGTAGCTCTTCCTGTGTCTGCCTGAGTGGTATTATCGTATTGCACTGCAGTAATAATGTGAAGAAGTATTTTGATTTTCAGTTGCATCAACACCTCTGAAACACCTCTGAAACACGTGAAACCTTTACCTGTTCCTGAACTGCAGCAATATACATTATTTGAGCTGTGTAACCTGACAAGTGACTGTAGAATATGTCAGGTGCAATCCAAATGTTCTAGCACACGAAGATCCAAAACACTACCTGACCTTAATTGGCCCATTTTCCCGGTCACATTCTTGTGCACCACTGGATGGATTTTAACACTGCTGCTCCCTGAAGTCTCATTCTGTTCCGCTCCGCAATTCAATCGTGATCCTCAAAGTTGTGAAGAGTGACAACTGTTGTTTGAAGGATCATACCTGGTGATGACAGCTGGTCCTCCGGCTACGACTAAAAATAGTTTTCATCAGCTTTCAGTGGAAGTGTCCACAGATTCAAAGCCTCAGTTTTCCCTCACTGTGGGTTAATCTGCCACTGAATGAAATTCATTTTGACAGGGTTGCTGTTTGACACACCGTATTAACACAAATCTAAATTATTACACATCCATTAATGTTAAAATAATTAATAATAATTGGTTTATTTTAAGATTTTAAATTGGTAACTGTTTCAGGTCTCATCGGGACTTTAGCAGCTCCACTTTCAACATCTCTTCAGGAAGGATTTAGTCGAAGCACTCAAAAACCTGTCCTATGCCAAGATATTAATCTTAAACATGCTGGCAACAAGAAAATTGAATCGTGCTTCAGAAAAGGCAATGTAAGCACTTTTGAAACAGTAAGACTGCGCCTGTGGCTGTGTGCACTGAGAAAGAGCTGAGCCTTCGGACAAGAAATGCTGTCCAACACACACACACACACACACACACACACACACACACACACGTTGGGTAAGTGTAGTTGGGGAGTTGTTGGGGTGGGTGGGTAGAGCTTGTTCAGGGCTAATCAAATCCAGTGGAGACAGTCAGAGTCGGCTCTCTGCCTGCCAGCCAACCTCCGTGCTATTTTTAGAAGCTCAGCCCTGCCGGTGGCAGTTCAGCTCTCTTCACATATACGGATCCTGGCTCGTGATATAGATATTTATAACTGCCACAGTTGTCTGCCCAAGTGTGAAACTCCAGCTGAACAACCGAATGATTTTCTTTTCCTTGGCGCAGGATTAAAAATGTTCTTTCTTTTCTCTCCCCTTTGGGTTACCCACAAATCCACAACCAACTTTATGTTCAGTTTTATGCTGCTTTGGGTAGCAATTTATTATTATTTCTTTTAATACTTCGACGATTTAGCCATTGGATGCTGAAGATTTAGCTTTAGAATAAATTAAACATTTAAAGTTGAATGCAGCTTCGTCCCTGGCCATTTCTTTCTTTCTCTCTCTTTTTAAGGTATGAACATCTAGAGTGACAAGTGATAAATTTATGGGGGTATGTCCCACAACCTTTGCTTACCCTAGAACTCCATCCCATCAGGTATTCGAGAACTCCTCATATTAAACTAAGCTGCTCAGTTGAAAAAACTGATGGGAAGCTCTACTTGTGTTTAGGTATAATTTCTTTTTTCCACTGTTTTCAGCTGTGGATGACGGGAAGACAACATCTGCACAGTTAAAACTGGAGGCAGTGTTATTGAATAGACAATCACTCTTCAACAGAGCCTGGCTCTGAAGCCGGTCTCGACACCTAAGAATTAAATCTGAAACGACTGTTGTCTTTCCAAAAAATATGGGTTTGTTTCAAGCTATTATTTGAGTCATTGCATCAGCTGTGTAGTTTGTCAATGCAAATACCATTTTGTCTACATAAAAGAGTGAACTCTTGTCATGTCTGAGTTCATCATTGCACATCACCCAATTAGTTTTTGGATTGCACTACAGATGAGACATGAAGTAAAAGTGGAATCAGCTTTTGCTTTGTTAGAATTCAGGAGTTTTATTTGGTTGGGAATTCATATTTTCCACTTGTTTTGACGATAATATGGAGTCTTCAGTATTGTTGTGGTGTGGGCATGCTTTATGTTAAGATACTACAATAAATATTTAACAGGAAATAAGGTACTTATTATTGTTTTATAAACTAAACATGTTTATGATGGTTATAGAACACTTGTTAGGTTGTTCTTCACTTCCAGGACTCCACACTGTCAACATGAGAGAAAACTCTAAATTGATATCAAAGCTAACTGTGGCTGTAAACAAGTCAATAGTGATGTGCTAGAGTTTTATTCAGCTTACTTCACGGAGACACAGGTTGAGATAAAAGCAGTGATTCAAGCAATAAAAAGCAATAATCTGATTAGGTTTCCAGTGTACACAGACATCTTGGTTTTGACTGCTTTCTGATGATGGATGTCAGCATGCTGTTGCTCCATGATCATCATCTGTGACATCATCCTGAAGAGTCTAACACCTCCCGAGCACACACCTATATATCAATACAAGAAATAGAAGTATTTCTAAAATTTTCATAGTATCAGCAGGGTCACCTCAGCACAGAGCTGCTTTGGTTTCAAACCTACTTCTTTTTTTTGGGGGGGGGGGCTCATTACTGCTTACTAACGTCATGACTAAATATCCCATCTCTCCCATGATTGATGGGGGTTTTAGGTGATAGCGTAGTATACACTGCAATTGTCTGGTTTTAGATTTTCACATTAGGTCCTGATTAGATTTCTAACTAGCTTGAGAGATGAGGGAATATAAGACAATTACAACTAACCAAAAGGCATCATCATCATCCTGAGTACACAGAAAACCCACTCGCTGCGCAGTGCCACTGGATGTTTGCCAACGTTTTTGTTCCCTTGTACTTTATTTACCTGTTTGCACAACACAGTCATCACTGATTGTGGTTTGAAATCATAGCTACAAACCACAGCTGTACCCCTAACACCTTCACCTTCCCTACTTTATCAGTATATGCCTGCGTGTTGTCTCCGGGCTGCAGCAAGCACATCCTTCGTGCCTCTGTGAGAGTTGGCGTGGGGAAACACGAGTGAGGAGAAATAAGAAAATAGATGGTGTTAGGGGTGGGGGACATGTCACCAATATGTATGTGTAAAAACGTCCACAGATTTACAGGTTATTTCTTCTTCTTCTTTTTTTTTTTTGTTGCATCTGTTTCCCTGTTTGCTACAGAAACATCGTAAGGCTTGCTATAGGCTCTTTCATGCTCCAGATAGTCGTTTGATGAGCCCAGATGTAATAATACAATGTATAATTTACTGCATTTCCTCCTGATAAAATACAAAAAAATAAATAAATTTTGCCTTGCATTTAGCATTTCCTATTTAGGTTTGCTTCTGTGCATGCATGACTCCTCAAATTAAACCTTTGAGATTTGCCCAAGTGAGAATCGTTGATATTTAAGCAAACTGTTTAAGGGAGTGCTTGATTTCCTCTGAGAGTCATCAAGCCTGGAGGGCCTCCTTACTGTTTAGCAGAAAATCAGCCTGTCGCTTTACAGCAAATCTAAAGCGACGGGCTGACCCTAGTTGCAACATGCAAAGGGAGTGCCACAGATGAAACATAAGTCATCTTATTCAGTATTTAGCTCCTGCATCCTGGATGTGCTCGTATATAAATGCACGAGGAAGACGAGTCAGCGTCATTCATCTCTTCCCTGATGGCCTGTCACTGCCATGTTAGTGCTAATGCTGTGATTTGGGGCCTCCTGTCTCTAACTGATGGCCAAATGATCTGGTCCATTAAGACATGTTCCCCAGGGACATCTGAGTTTTGTATTCCTCTTTCTAATTACCACTCATGTAAAATGCATAACTCTGTCTGAGCTCCCAGGCAGCTTTTTATTAGTAGAGCAACAGTTGGTCGACTGGCTTGCCCCATAGCTCTTTAGATTTCACAAAGAGGAATTTATTTTTATTCAAAAAAGTACTGAGATTTAAACTTTGGCATTTGAATTACTGTCTACATATTATAATTCACATATATCTTTTAATAAATGTGTTGGCTCTCATATTTAAAATGAGGGCGAAGAAAGATGTGCAGATAGGATGAAAATGGTGAGAATATTTCTCAAATCTGAAATATTGTAGAATATTTTTAGAATGAAAATTATTTCTGGGCCAAATTGGTTGAATTTATTGTCATTATTATTATTTTTTTTTTGCGAATGCTGTCAGAATGCAGCGAGCGTTTTGAGATTTCACATTTGGCAATTTGTTAGTTGCAGTCATACCAGATACATTGGTTGACTGATTTATTTCAAGTTGAGGAATATTTTTGTGTTTAATTATCAGACTGGAATGTGGCCTGATGATAGCTGCAGTTGTGTGAAAAAGACAGTTTTTACTGGACTTTATGTGGTCCTGTGAAAACCACCCCATGACTCAGTAGCTTGTAGAACCACCTATAGCAGTAAATAACTTGAAGTAAATGTTTTCCCTGTCACTTTTTCTGGAGGAATTTTGGCCCACTCTTTTTTACAGCATTGCTTCAGTTCAGTGAGGTTTGTGAGCATTTGTTTATGTTCAGCTCCCACCACACCATTTCAGTTAGGTTGACTTTGACTGGGCCACTGCAGCACCTTGATCCCTGACTTTGTCTGCCATTCTGTTGTGCATTTGCTGCTTGGGGTCATTGTCCTGTTGCATGACACAATTTGACTGTCAGACAGATGGCCTCACATTTGACTCTGGAATACACTGGTATACAGAGCAGTTCAGGGTCGTCTCAATGACTGCAAGGTGCCCAGGTCCTGTGGCTGTAAAACAAGCCCAAATCATCACCCCTCCACCACCGTGCTTGGTAGTTGAGGGGCTTTGTGCTCATATGCTGTTTGATTTTCACTGTGGCCAATTATGGCCAGACATCTCCACTTTGTTCTCATCTGTCCAAATAACATTGGTCCTAATTTATTTGGTCAGGATTTGATCCTGATACGTAAATATATGACACAACTTTTGACTTTATCGATCCAATCACTCAATTCCTCTGTTATCACCCACCTGACAAATCACGTATTTTCAACCTTGGAAAATTATGGGCGTTGACAATAGGACCTGTTCTCTTTGTGATTCAGTTTTTGGAGAGTGACATGTTTATGAGACAGACACATTCAAATCAAGTAAAATTTCTGCTGGGGGCAGGGTTTGTTGTTCCTGGCTTCTTTTTTTTTTCGAGTACAGCCTGTGACTAGCACCACTGGAACACATGGAGAACCCTGAATCAAACCTAGAACCTTCTTGATGTGTTAAACGTCAGTGAAATGTATGAATGTTTGTTAAAATGGTGGCTAAAAGCAATGCTGTTTGCTACAGTAACATGACTGCCCCAGGGGAGCCAGCAGAGACACCGCGAATGAACAGCAAGTGCACGAAGAAGCACAGGACATACATGTTCAACATAGTTTGAGTTTGCACTATATGTGAGCGAAGAGTGTTAGCTGTCCTTCATTTGACCTGACTTTTGGAGATAAGTGACAGAGGTCACTTCTAGATCACAATGTACTCCACAAATGGAAACATGTACTTTTAAGTTAATGTTTTAATTGACAGGTTATCGATTAAAAGTCAGCTAAAGTAACAAGTAAGAGTAACAAGTAACAAGTCCAAAAATATCAAAGACAGCACGACCTGCTGGGATCAAGTAAATGAGGCTCCGTGCAAAATTCAGCGCCAAGAAGCCCCCAAGAAGGTCATGGTGAAGCTTTGTTTGTTGGCTTCTCGCTGTGTGTGTTCATGTGTGTGAAATTGCTGGTGTATGCAAGCCTAGGGGGTGAAATTAGTAGAGAATCAAGCATTTCATCATGCTTGCTGGACTTGAATCCATGTGTGAAATCCAGTGAGGCAGGCCAAGCGTGGCTCCATATGCTGCCTGTGCTCAGTGACTGAACTGGTGTCAATCAGATCACCTTTGGCTATACCAAAGTCACCCTCGACAGGATGTTTGTATAGCAGCGTGAACTGCCATCCAGCACATCTACTTTTCTTTTGGCAGGTCTTTGTTCATTTTTTTATATTTAGGTGCTGTGTGTTTGCAAGAGCTTGTATGTGGTGTGTGTGTGTGTGTGTGTGTGTGTGTGTGTGTGTGTGTGTGTGTGTGTGTGTTTGCTCATGCACCGGCATGCATTTTATCTTTTCTTTTTTTTCAGGCATTGGTGCTCTCGGCTCTATCTTCAAAGCAGATTTCACATCTTTGTAGTTGACTGGCTGCTGCTGATGTATAAGAACTGCAGTGGGGTCCAAAGGGCGATGAGAGGCTTCTTCCTGTAGTCACTCCATTTGGTAAATGGTGCGACACCTGTACTGGACCACAGGGTTACATAAAGGAGCAGTCGTTTGGTGTCTGAGGCACCTGTGGGCCCTCTGTTTACCTCTGATCACACATGAACAGAGAAAACTCTGCGTGTGTGCAGTTGCAAGCCTGCATCTCTTAAAGATGCAACTCTAACCCTGACAAAATAAAGTGCTGCTGTTCATCCTCTTTCCTTTCCTTACATGACTTACAACCTCTAATCAGATTGAACAGTATATAAGCAAATTAGTCAACACTTAGACAAGAGATCAAATTATTCTGGATGAAATGGTCCTTTTATTGTGAGAATTCACAGGAAGTACTTCCTGTGGTTTGCATTGAATGAGTAAGTGCCCAAACACTCTTAACAATAGCTAAGGATTCGTTTACTGTCTAAATTTAAGTTCCTACGAGTGGAAGTCAATCACTTGACAGCAAAAAAGCAGCAGATAAAGACTTCACCAAAACTCATTGCTTAGGTTCAGGAAGATCATAGTTTAATTAACAATCAGGCTCTTAGCATCTCTTGCCATTCATGTTATAACATTATGTTTACGTATGTTACCCAGTCTGTTAAAGTGTCCTGCCCAAGCTAGAAGTTGGTATATGATGTCATTACCTAATTTGCACAATTGGTCCTTTGCATGTAGTTGTAATGTGGACTCATCGAGGAGTAGGCTGACACTCTGGGCACCTATGGTGCTAGGACACCATTAATTTTTCCTGTGCATTTTGAAGTGAGTAGCAGCAGTGGAGTCTGAAAAGAGCAGCTTTACATTCTTCCCCAATGTGATCACATGCCAGCATGGATCAGTGATGAGCCATAGATAATGCCATGGTGGCTTCAGCCTTTCTTTGCCTTTTTTGCAGTCATCAATGGCAGCTTGCTTTGGGTGAAACTGTTATAAGACTTTGGCTTTTGAGTATGTTTTTGAGTTGTCATGTTTTTATTTTTTATTTTTATATCACAAAGATTTGTGTAGAAATCAGCCTTAGAATACGAAGAAGAAGAAGAAGAAACAGCCTTTATTATCCCGCAAAGGGGAAATTTAGGTGTAACAGCAGCAAAAATGTCAAAACACAACAGGACAAGATAAACAATACTACTACTACTACTAAGAATAATAATAAAAATACAATAATATATACTGTACAGGATTATAACTACAGGAAAGGCAGTATGGTGGTGTATCATCCCCAATAAACAGCTTCAACAAGAATTCAGGGTTTGATTCCCACTCCTTTCTGTATTTTTGACTGTATGGTTTAGACTGCGACATGATGAGTTAGCTAGATGTTTAGCTTACGTCACAGAGAGGCACACAACGTGGAAGAGGTGAATACAATAAGTGACTGAGGCTGTATGAGTCAAATGCAGTGATTTATTTTAGTGTGACAGCGAAGAAACATGTACATTTACATCTTGCTCTTTGGGCATGTGTGATTCATTTGCACTGTGGACGTGGAGTAGAGTGTGTGGGTCTCCTCTCTGCTCTGACTGCAGTGGGGATTGCTGCGCGAAACGAATATGAGACTAACCGCCTGTCAGTGCTTGTCGACGGGGGAGGAGCTCAGAGCAGGGCCCGCTGCTCGCTGAGGACAGTAACTGCAGAATGATCGGTGCTTTCACGTGCAGTCTCCAATAACACCAGAAAAAGTCGCTAGATTTGTCACTTTTTTGATTAAAAAGTCACTAGAGGGGTCTGAAAACGGTAAATATAGCAACAAAGTTGCCAAGTTAGCAACACTGTAAATGTGATACATTGCAGAGCTTAAAATAAAGAGGATTAGAGAAACGTTCCATTATACATGTGATTGTTACACCTTGTTGCAGATAAATGTATATATGTAGCAAATATGTCTTGACTTCATCAGCTTTCATTATTAATTAAGCAGTTGTAACAGTGAACTTTTATTAGGGTGTTTAGATTTCCTGACATTACATTTTGTTTAAGAACAAGTGTATACCTGTGGTACATGAAGCATTTGACAGCCACTAAAATTAGATAGGTGACTAACATTTGAAGGGTATACAGAAGTTGTACAGCAGCATTAAGAAGGTACATCGTTCGGCTCCAGTATCGTAGGACCGTGATGACTCTACTGTTGTAACCAGTCAGGCAGCTGTGGTTTTAAATATTTGCACAAGCTGCACGCAGCTGTTTCCCTGGTAACCCGGTGTTGTTGGACGAGCACGCAGAGCGAGAGAGGATTTGTGAGAAGGGACAGTCCTGAAGGGCTTCAGCAAGCTCAAGAGGGGAGAGAAGCTTTAATTGGCTTCTGATTTTCCGTGGACTTGTGTGGACTGTATGTCCCTCCTGAGGATGTCACCACCTCAGCACTCGTGTAGGTTTTGCACTGCAGAAACTGAAACTGGTCAGAATAATGAATTATAACCAGGCCAGTGTGTCTGGTGCTTTTTTGTTAGCGAATCTGCTATGAGGAAACCTGTTTTAACATGCATATCATTCATATTAGAGGCTATGATGGAAGGTACTTAATCATAAAAAATAAATAAATAAATAAAGTTGAATGAAAATGAGAAAATGTTGAACATGGTTCTGAATGGTAAGATTGCATAATTAAAAGAATTGAAACCATTATAATTTATTCTCCTTCACAGATTTATTTTATTTAATTTTTTTCTTTTACAAATTATATGTCTACATGCTTGAAAATATTTAATTAAAGTAAAACAGCACAATATTAATGCAGTATATTTTTGGATAATTCTAGAGAGATTTACATTGGAATTACATTGCTCCATTGACCTGGTCCAAAATAATGGACTAGGTCAATGGAGCAATCCAAATGTTCAAATGAACCCAGGACCACTGCACCAGTGTAGGGTCTGACAAGGGGTCCAAGGATTTCATCCTGATACCTACAGTAATGGCAGTCAGGGTGCTGTGGCCTAGTCCATAGAGGTCTGTGCATCCCTCCATGGATATGCCTCCTTAGACCATCACTGACCCACCACCAAACCAATCATGCTGAACAATGTTACAGGCGGCATAATGTTCTCCACGGCTTCTCCAGACCCATTAATATCTGTCACGTGCTCACGGTGAACATGCGCTCATCTGTGAAAAGCACAGGACACCAGCTGTGAACCTGCCAACTCTGGTATTCTATGGCAAATGCCAGTCGTGCTCCACAGTGCCAAGTAATGAGCACAAGGCCCACTAGAGGATCTCGGGCCCTCAGGCCACCCTCATAAAGCCCTTGCAGAAAAGAGCAGATACCGGTCCTGTTGATGAGTTAAGGACCTTCTATGGTCCCTGTCCAGCTCTCCTAGAGTAACTGCTTGTCTCCTGGAATCTCCTCTATGCTCTTGAGACTGTGCTGGGAAACACAGCAAAACTTCTGGCAATGACAAGTATTGACATGCCAACTTGGAGGAGTTGGACTACCTGTGCAACCTCTGTAGGGTCCAGGTATCACCTCATGCTACCAGTAGTGACACTGACCCTAGCCAAATCTAAAACTAGTGAAAAAGCAGAAAATATGAGGAGGGAAAAATTATTTTAATAGCCTCCACATATAAAAGCACTCCTGTTGTGGGGGTTGTCTCATTGTTGCCCCTCTAGTGCAGCTGTTATTAATTTCATTAACACCAAAGCAGCTGAAACTGATTAACAATCCCCTCTGCTGCTTATCTGACCAGATCAATATGCTAGAAGTTTAATTGACTTGATGCTATACTCTGATTAAAAAGTGTTCTAGTTTTTTGAGCAGTATTGTTACATTGAGGGACAGCTGGCCCTTCTTGTTCCCCCAATAATTTCCACAGATGGTTGCAATAAAGTTTTAGGTTGGGCATTGATACCTCAGGCCCCCCTTTATCCAGACCCCTGGAAGAAGAATACTGTGTGACATGCACAACCAGCATCAGCTTTATGCCAGTAGTGTACTGTAAATATGATAAGTGAAAATCTAAATAAGACTGTGAAACCAGGATATTAATAGCAATATGAATCAAATAATGATTGTGTTACTTATTGTTTCAGCATTCAGGATGTATCATTTGAGACCACAGTAGGTGATGTTGACTTGTATAAAATGTGATTACAACTTAATATCAGCTTAATGGCAGTTATCTCAGTGTAAACATGATTATTAGCATCACTACGGCATTATGCTTCTACTTTTTTCTGACTACATGTCACACTAACAATCACATTACCTGAATGATGCAGCTAAGTACAGCTGCTGGAGGGAATTAGTGTCATACAGTGCCTTTCACATTTTGTGGCAGTATTTCCGCAATCCTCCATCTCCTATAATAACTTGAGCTTGACATCTCGCAACCCCCTTCATCACAGATTCCTTATAGTTGGGAAGTCTCCTCACCCACTCTTTAAAATGTCTCCCATCCTAATTGCCACATCAGAGGCAAACCCTAACTGTGAGGGGTGCAGAGCATGACATTATAAACGCTGTGGGCAGAAATGTCAGGACCATCATTAAATGGATCTGCTCTGGACTCTTCCACATAGGCTGTTGAGGTTTTTTGGGAGGTTTTGGAGCTGGTGAAGTGATTATACCATGCTATGGTAACTTGTGTGCATCACTGGGTCATCTCTCTTACCAAAAAATATATATAAATAAATAAAACTTCCCTTCTTTTCCCTGTCAGCAATGACAGCTATTTTTGTCTGCATGCAGCCTGGTTGTTACCGAGCAGTTTTAGATGCTCTATCCCCCATCGGCTGTCAGATCAACAGACTTGTTCACAGCGCCCTCGCTCCTCATCATCTAGCGATTATTACAAAGTCATTACACCATTGGGCCAATAGAAAACATACTCACTCTTATCAGTCCCCCTGCCCTCTTCTGAATCTGTTCCCAACAAGCTCCGCAGAAACATCATAATTTCAAGCTGTGTCAAGGCCACAAATATGTTGATAGTGCCTCTTGTATGGCTAAAATTCAGACACATAGAACCAAAGAATGGTTGACTTATGCATTGATAAACTTTTTAAATAAAAGGCTCTGCAGTCTATCTTACGTGCTCATATTGTTGCCAGCATGTTGCATCAAGTTTGAAGGCATCATATGATGCCTTCAGTAATGAGTGCTCGGCATCAGTTTCCAAGTATCTGTGGGGCATTTGGCAACTTAGTCCTGTCCAATATTTGATTTGGATTTAACTGCAGCTTTCTTCAGATTGTTGTTTAACTCCTCACTATTTTTTCTGCAAGTTATTCACCCTGGGGTGCCCAGCTGATTGGCTGAGTGATTGACACACAGGAATGGATATGAGAGGCAGTTCTAGCGTCTTTCCAAATGAACATACTGCATCCGAATGCCCTCAGGTGATTTCTCAGTTTCCTGCTGAAGCTGAGGCCAACAGGCAGCTTGAATAGCTCTACTGGCCAATGGCACAGTTCCCTGCCACTAGGCAGATGCAACCTAAGCGCAGGGGTCAAGCCTCATTTAAAGGACAATTAGGCACACAGACTTCAATTTCATCTCATTGTCAAAGTACACCATGACCCTATATTTAGCAATCTGTCCCTGTTATGTTGGAAAATCTGAAAAAAAAAAAAAGACATGGAGTACATGAGCAGATAATAAAAACAGAAACAAATGTGTGTAGGGAGTGGAATGTGTTATTCACCACCTTTTTTCAGATTGACGTTGGAAAATAAATGTTTTGAAACACAAAATCTGGTGTATCTTCCATTTATGCCATTTCCAATTTGGCTATCTACAGGAAGGTAATGTTTGACACTCTGGCTTTTGCAGAGAACTGTGGAAGCAGTGTGGTAAAATTCTTTTCTGTGTGTGTCTTTGCAATTACTACCATTAGATTAGTGTTTGGTTCCTCACTCCAACATTGTAAAAAAGAAATCAGACAATGTCAGACTGTAAGAGAGAGCCTGCACAAGTGCAAAGATTCATTCTGTTTTGAAGCATTTGTTGTTTTGCAACCTTGTCCCAGTAGACCTGAGCTTAAAGATAAATTAACAAAAAAAATGCATGTAAATTAAGGCTGCAGCTAAGCAAAACATTCAGATCCATCTACTGTGACAACCTGTCGGGAAATAAGGGAGCAGCCGAAAGTACCGTACCATCCTCTTCCTTTCTGCTTTAAAAGAACAGTGGGAATGAATTGCTCTGTTACCTATTAACAGGTCATCAGAAAAAACCAGTACACCTGTTTGAAAAAATATATTTTTGAGTTAGACTTTTTGTTAGTTTTTGGCTACTGTCTGTGATCCTGAGTTAGTTACAAACTGAGTCTGAAGCAGCAGGAGGTACCGGTGATGTGGAAGAAGTTATCTTCACTTGTTTCTTAACGACTGTTCACCAGTTGCCCTCACACTTGGTTCACCTGACACTGCAGGTGAAATCATCTTTGGATTCTCTGCAGTTTGCATATCAACCAAATCAGTGGTGTGGTTGACTTAATCATCTATAGGCTGCAGAGAGCTTAAGCTGTAAGAAATGTTAATAAACATGTCCACCATCCCATGGCTTACCGACTGCCTGACAGGTTGCAGTATGTGCGACTGGACAGTGGTGCGGTATAATACAGGAGCTTCACAAGGGACTGTGCTGACTCCAATCCTGTTTGCCTTGTACAACTCAAACTTTGGATACAACTCTGGGTCATGTCACCTATAGAAATACTCTGATGATTCTGTAGTGGTTGGATGTATAAGTGATGGGCAGGAGGAGGACGTGGATGACTTGTTGTTGTGGTTTGGGAGAAATAATCAGTTTCTGAATGTGAATAAGATCAGAGTCATGGTGACTGTAGAAGGAAGAGGGGCATGGACTCTTTACCTGGGCATCCACATTGGCAATAGGAAGAACTGGAAGACCAACACAGAGGCTGTATACAAGAAAGGGATGAGTACGCTGAGATCCTTCAATGTGTGCAGCAAAGTGTTGGAGATTTTGCATCAGTCTGTTGTGAGCACAGTGTAATTTACTGTGGTCCTCTGAGGGAGCGGCATCTTTGCTGGTATCACTAACAGACTGAAGCGACCAATCATGAAGGCTGGCTCTGTGATTGGCTGCAAACTGTAAACATTTGAAACTGTGGGGAGAGGAGGTCACTGAGCAAACTGTTATCCATCTTGGACAATCCTGACCACCTTCTGCAACACTTACCAGCAGGGGTGAAAGTAGTTTTAAATTCTTGCCGGTAAAAAAAAAAAAAAATAAATTCTTGCCGGTACTATGACAAAAACGTGTATATATATATGGATAAGGCAGAAAGTAGAATCACTTGACAATGTGAAAAATATTTTTGTGAAGGAACTGAGATGTTTGCTCACGCTGTTCACCAGTACAAAACTTCTGGAAAGAAATACCCACCAAACTTTCTCAAACCCCAATCCCCTTGGTAATCACCATGTTTTGGAGGTGAATGTGCTCTCGTGTAGCGTAAATTAAATCTCTGGTCATAAGCAGTGTTTTTGAACTGTGCTGTGTTGTTGAAATTGAGCAGCATAACATGAAACACAATTAGTTAATCTCTCTTTGTTTTTAATTGAGAGAGTTTATAACAAGCAGACCGACATTAAGCATAGCGGTGAATAATTGCTCAATAATTGCTCACTTTACTTTACCTACTTTACCTTACACCAGGGGTCGGCAACCTTTAATACGGAAAGAGCCATTTGAACCCGGTTTCCACGGAAAACAAAACACTGAGAACTGCAAATACTAGTGGAAGCCGGTAGCGGCTACCACGAGTGACGCTTATATTGAGAAACGAAAATAAATAAATAAATAAAATGATTTTATTTTAATATTTCAAGATCACAATAATGTTCCAATTTAAAACTACAACAAAAACCGAACTGACAAAAATAAAATGCACTTCAATTGGATACTTATAATTTACTTCTGCAAGCCGCACAGAGCTGCAGCTTAAGCCTGAAAGAGCCGCATGCAGCCGACCCCTGCCTTACACTCTATACACCAAGTCACCTTCATGTCATTGGATGCTGTTTTTTACTTGTTTTACTGACTGTATTTATTTATATTACAGCCTAATATTTTTATTTTAAATGTATACTTATTTGACTTTATTGTGTTTATTTTGATTTCAGATTAGTTTTTACCTTAGTAAAATATTTATTTGTTCACACTGTATTTTGTTTCATTGAGCTTTTATATATTGCCAAAAGTATTCACTCACCCATCCAAATTATTGAATTCAGGTGTTCCAATCGCTTCCATGGCCACAGGTGTATAAACCAAGCACCTAGGCATGCAGACTGCTTCAACAAACATTTGTGAAAGAATGGGTCGTTTTTTTATGAGCTCAGCGAAATCCAGCATGGTACCATGATAGGGTGCTACCTGTGCAACAAGTCCAGTTGTGAAATTTCCTCACCACTAAATATTCCACAGTCAACTGTTAGTGGTATTATAACAAAGTGGAAGTGACTGGGAATTACAGCAACTCGGCCACAAAGTGGTAGGCTAAGTAAAATCAGAGAGCAGGGTCAGCAAATGCTGAGGCACACAGTGCGCAGAAGTCCCCAACTTTCTGCAGAGTCAATCACTACAGACCTCCAAACTTCATGTGGCCTTCAGATTAGCTCAAGAACAGTGCATAAACAGCTTCGTGGAATGGGTTTCCATGGCCGAGCAGCTGCATCCAAGCATTACATTACCAAGCACAATGTAAAAAAAAGAGTCAGATGCAGTGATGTAAAGCACACCACCACTGGACTCTAGAGCAGTGGAGATGTGTTCTCTGGAGTAATGAATCACACTTCTCCATCTAGCAATCTAATGGATGAGTCTGGGTTTGGCAGTTACCAGGAGAATGATACTTGTCTGACTGCATTGTGCCAAGTGTAAAGTTTGGTGGAGGGGGTTATGGAGTGGGGTTGTTTTTCAGGAGTTGGGCTCAGCCCCTTAGTTCCAGTGAAAGGAACTCTTCAGCATACCGAGACATTTTGGGCAATTTCATGCCCCCAACTTTGTGGGAACAGTTTGGGGATGGCCCCTTCCTGTTCCAATATGACTGCACACAAGTGCACAAAGCAGGTCCATAAACACATGGATGAGTGAATTTGGTGTAGAACAGCTTGACTCACCTGCACAGAGTCCTGACCTCAACCCAATAGAACACCTTTGGGATGAATTAGAGTGGAGACTGTGAGCCAGGCCTTCATCGGTGTCTGACCTCACAAATGTGCTTGTGGAAGAATGGTAAAAAAGTCCCATAAACACTCCTAAACCTTGTGGAACGCCTTCCTAGATGAGTTGAAGCTGTTATAGCTGCAAAGGGTCGGCCAACATCATATCAAATCGTATAGATTAAACATGGGATGTCACTCAAGCTCATATATGTTTGAAGACAGATGAGGAAATACTTTTGACAATATACAGTATATGGCGTTCTACTTATTTAAGTTGTGTTTTAGTTCATTTGTAGCTGCTGTATCAAATGGGTTTGCTATCTTTTGCTTTTTTGTGCTTTTTTCATTGCAAACAGAAGCAACAGTGACACATAAACGCGCACTATTCACAAAAATCTTCATAGTTTTGACTTTTGACAGTTCATTAAAACAACACAGAACTAAAAATAAAAGACTACTTATATTTCAAAGACTATGACTGTGCCTTCAGTATTCATTGCATAGGTTCTTTCAGTGTGCTAAACTATGCTGTCAAGGAACTGCCTTGGTATTGAATGCACACTGATTAAATTGATATTGATTTTTCTCGTGTGATTCTGAGTAAGACAGCCTATAAGTGAATTTCCTAAAATGTTGAAGTACTCTAAGAAACACCAGGACATTGCCTCTGCCAACAAACAGTAGTCGATAAACCACGTAAGCTTGTGCATTTTTGAGAGCCCTCTGTCCCTGTCTACCTGTCACTCGTAGGCATTGTGATGCTTCTTCAGTATTCCTGTCAGGAGACATGTGGTCATGCCATAATCTCCTCAGCACGATGTGTCAGGGTCTTTATCTCAGTGCCAGTGCATTCAAAAAGCCTTCTGTTTTTGTCTTCTCCTTTTTGTTAACCCATTATGTGTAGGAGTGTGAATGCTGTGCATGATGTTCAGTGTGCATCTCTATTGTCAAGCAGATGCTGCATTTGTGTGGATGAACTCAGTGTATGGTCTTTTGGGGTTTTGTTGTGACACAAAACAGCAATGTGGAGTGATGGCATTCAAGGTAAAAGCCAGTCTGCCTTACGTGTCCTGTCTGCCATGAGTAAGTGTTTTTAAAAGATAAAACAAAGACCAGTGAAGACACCAGCAAATGGTCTTTTTTTTTTGGAGTACATTTATATTAATCCTGAATAAGCTTTATGCTGATGTTATTATCAAGAATGTAGAAAAACATCAGTACAATATGCAGGAATGTTTGCAAATGCTTTATGAAAATTTAAATTGGTTTATTGCATCATTGCAGGCACAAAGTTTGCAGAGATGTACCCGCAAAGAAACACCATATTTGCCAGAATGCTATAATGTCTGAACAAGTGAAAGCTAACTGTGGCACCACAGCACTGTGTCCAAGAGATTTGCTGTTTTGTAGCTTTTTTACATCAAGCTCTTGAACAGTAACGAGTAAAGCTTGTGCAGAAGTAAGCATTGTCCTCTGCCCACTGACCTGTGTGGATTATGTACCACCAAGTCATAGGTGTAGAGTGAGCAATTATGAATGGCTTACCGCAGGGTAGATAGCAATAATATTAACTGCCAGCCGTTATCCTGAATCACTTTTATGTCAGTTAGTTCCTTACACACTCATCAAGGTTTGAAGTGAATAATCAGCAAAAATGATCTTCAAGGTCTTTTTTTTTATATTCTTCAAATCTCATTAAAGTTAAGATCTTTAGGTTTAGTTTAGAGTAGTTTTTACACATTGCTGTTATCATTCTGATAGTAAGCCTTATTATTTTCCACATATCTCAGGCTGTGCTTATTTTTGAGACTTCTGTTCTTTGATAGTGTTTTATTTTGTACAGACTGAACCCTCTGCGACACATCTTTCAGACACAATAACTAAGGTCAGGGTAAAGGCCTCAGTATACCTCAGATGAACTCATTAGTATCAGATAGTCAGGTCCATAAATCTTTGGACAGTGACACAACTTTACCTCTGTGCATCACATCTGTAAGTTTTAATTCAAGGGACTAAAATAAAAGGTGTGAGAAATACTTAAGACTTACCTTAGTGTAGCTAAGATGGCAACACGTAGCAGCACCTCCATTTCAAGAGCTCAAAAGTGTAAGCTGGTCATCATGATGTCATTGTTTGCTTTTTGTTTGCTTTTTTTCCCCCTCAGTAGACTTTACGTAAAATAAATAAAGTTTGCAGTTAGTACAGATTTGAAAAATCTCTAAATATAGAGTTAAAAAAACAGTTCTCGCATGTTGGATGTAATATTTTAATCAAATATATTAATCTTTTTTTTTTTTTCAATAAATGTGTTTACGCAGTGTGAATATGCAGTGCTAATTGTAAAACCCTGTGAGTAACTGACCTTTAGCACTTTTATCACAATCTCTGTTAAATTTTAAAATGAAGCCAGTAACTCTGTTAACCCCTTAACTGGCAGCTCCAAAATCACCAAAAACGCCTGAAAAGGCATACCCAAATTAAATCAGCTGCTGTTCCTAAACTCTTTGGAGTACAT
>JASGAU010349332.1:0-15023 GCA_030220045.1 Australoheros facetus | reverse complement strand
ATACAGAAACCACTTGACAGTCCTTAGAGCATCAAGCATGGGGGAAAATTGAGACTTGTTTCACTTGAAGGGATGTTGATTTGCTCTCTGTTTTGTCGAGTTTCTTTTCAGCTGAATTATTTGAACTTATCATTTTTTTCTCAGTAGAGGAGAGCTAAAATGATGGTACAGCCAGACACTTGTACTTATCAAGTTCACGTGTCCAAAGAAGTATTTATTGTGCACATAGATCAGACAGACCGTGTAATCCTGCCGCTCTGGCTCATTTTTAATTTTGTGTGTGATGCTGTGTGTTTTAGGGCTCATGAATCCTTGATCAGCCAGGAAAAATCCACTGTAAGGAAAAAAAAATAAACAAACAAACAAACTAGGCTTTGATTTAATGAAATCACGATACAGCTAGATTTCAGCTCTTTCAAAAAACATTTCCTGAAAGAATTTTAATCAAATGTGGCTCTTCCAAAAGATACAGAAGCTTATCGATTCTATGTTTTAAAAAAAATACCTCGAAACTCTAATAAAAGTAGATGTGTTAACCTCACAGTACACTAAAAACCCTCATTCAAAGACTGTTTATTTTAAATGCCGAACATTCTCTTCAAATTTTGCAATTTCAAAGGCAGCACTTTCCTACCTCTGTTAAGTACATTCTCCATTAAGCTTCAAGAAACATATTTTTACTCCATTATGTTTGGTTGAGATGCATCACCAGTACATCATATTATTGCCATTTTTTTCCCATGCTTACAAAGCTCATCATGTTGGTACAGTAAGACAGAAAGTGGACAAGAATCTAATTAATCATGATTAATGTTGCAGAAGAATCTCTTTCAACATGATCCAACCATGATTCTGTCCTAAACCTAACCAGAGAGTGAAAACTGTCAAAAAATATTATATCGCACATTTAAACTTCTCTATTCTCTTGTATTATTTAGGGTAACCTTGGGTAGTTTTATTTTAGTTATTTTTTTTTTATTTGTTTGTTTTTCAAAGAGCTAGTTTTTATTTTTATGTCAGTTAACATTTTTGCCACACCTAAATTTATTATTATTATAATAATGTGTTTTACATGTTGGATCCAAAAAAATAGCTAAATAAATAAATGTGTAATGGAGAGAATTTATGATGGCTTTCATCTGCATTGCATCTTCTGAGCTTGAATCCTGAATGCCCCATGTTATAAAAGGAAGCTTCACTTAATCCTCTCCTTCGATGCTGATATGGGTGCAGAGTGAATGTTCTGAGAGAATCGATTACCAAACATTTATGGGGGAGTTGTAGGGTTCCCACCCACATGTGTTAGAGGAGGTCATTTTAAAAGTGGTCATCACAATTTGGCCAAAAAAAGTGAGTAAAACCTGCTGATTTTTATGATGAGAAACAGTATTTGCTTCTTGTATTATCCCCATAAAACAAAATATAGGGTAATCATGTTGTTTTTTGGGTTTTTTTTATGATTCGCGCTGAGCCAAAGAGAAACTAGCAGCAAGTCAGACATTTCTAGTACATGTTAGGGATGTAACAACCACATCTAACAATGACTGCAGAAGTGGTTTTTTTTATGTTCTTGGGTTTTCATATCTTTGGGACTATAAACCCCTCTCCTTTAGACCTGTATTTTTTTACAAGACTACTGCTCACTAAAAAGGAACATTTCTGCTTCCAGTGCTTCAATAACAAATCCTTCTTTTTGCAATTAACATGATATAATTGTCAAGGGACTGCAAGCCGGTCTATATTTGTTACTACTGTCATAAATAGGCACTGCCCCCTTTCAGATAAATCTCACAGGATATAAGTAGCTACAGGAGATAAGGCACAAGACGATGGCTTTTGGTGCCTTACTGCTCTGATCACCAAAGTTTGAAAGGCATTTAAAATGATTAACTTGCATTTTTATGCCTTGGGCTTGCGTCCTGAAAGAAAATTAGGAATTGCACTCTTGTCAGATCAATGAAATTATGCTTTAGTCATTTTGGTTCTTTGCCCATTTACATATTTAATCTTCAACACATAACTTTTATGATTCTTTTTTTTTCTTTAGTACTTTTCAGTCCTTTTGGGTGAATGAGATGATACTGATCATGGATTTCTTTATCTGTAAACACGAGTGCTGCGCAATTCCCACTTCAGACGTTTTTACTGCATGTACCCAACCCCCGAAAATGGTTGATGCAAAGAAAATTGTTTAAGAGGAAATCATTTGAAATTTGTATTATTTATTCATCCCTGTCCTTGTATTTCCCTGCCTTTATTCTTGTCATGCATGACCATCAAGCTCTTAAACCAGCTACAGCTTAACCCAGCATGTCTTTTTTTTTTTATGTGTGGTGTATATTTTATGTGTGGAGACACTAAAAGTTGTACTGCCATCACCTGCCCTCATTTAAATGCTGTCACATGCTATCTTGCAGCAAAAGAAAACTGTGAAACATTAAAAACGATAAATTAAGTGGACAAGGCAAATTCAGACATTATCTGAGGGTATACTGGTTTAATCAGAAACTGCACCCATGTTCAAAGTGAATTTTTTTTGCATTTTGTAGTTGAAAAAAGTGCAATCTATACACATTCAAAGGAAAGTTTTATTGTGAATAAGTCATATTATAAGTTTTCTTCTCATGCACCCGGTTAGATCACACCATAGGATTCCCATTATGTCCCCTTGCATTGGTAGCTCTGAAACGTGTGTTGGATCACAAATCTATGTGTGCTGTAACAAATCTATGATCCTACAACTTGAATTTCACTTTTGAGAATGGGATGAGGTGAGGAAAATTTGATAAGTGGGGCAGGTGGTGAGCAAAGGTTTTGTGGACATGGGAGTTCCTGTCCTGATAATGTGTTATTGCTGGTACTTCTGTGCTGTAGACCGTATGAGACCATTGTGCCATTGGTTATAACTTCAAGGATCATTATTATTATTTAGTAAAAAGCTTTCTAGTTTTGAGCAATTTTAACTAAATAAATTGTCACAGAATTTGTCAGTTACTATCACATTTGAGAGAGAGGGAGCCAACAAGTTTCCAGGCCTGTGGTGGAAAACCTCGGTCAGTCTTTTCATGTGTATTAGTCTTTTTTTGAAACAGGGTTATCCCAAGTGAGAAGATGAAACATGAGGTTCTGAATCTTGTAGAGCCAAGAATCAAGCGGCCTTGGTTTACTCCTTCATTTCAGTGCTTTATCAGTTACCTCTGGATCAGCTAGCTTATTCCTGTGGTCAATGAAATGTTCTTTGGTTTGTATGCAGTGTATAACTCATCGATGGTGCCTATAAATTCTCAGTCAAGTAAAATGTATGGAGCAAATGATGCAGCTGTATAATCTGCATGCTAAATATAGGCTACTGTCCCCATGTACCGTTACAGGGTATATAATTTAATAATTTAATTAATTGATGTTATATTATATTGATCTTATCAAAAAAATTTAATTAAAAAAATATACACACACACACACACACACACACACACACACAGCTGCATCAGTGTCAGTAGAGAGATGGTGAGTTTGGAGAAAAATGCCTGAGGCTACTTTTATAATGCAAATCATATCAAATATTATTTAAATCTCATAAAGTTTGTGGCATGTAAGCAGTTTGAAATTATGAAATCCCTTTGAGAAAATAGATACTTCAGATTTTTTCAGTGTCAGTGAGGACATGGACCTCTGGGCATTTCACACTTGACCACTTTTCAAGATCATTTTGTCCTGCCTATGTATGACTTAAAAATAATTGGTGTCCAATCATTAACTTTCCATATAAAAAGTATTTCATCAAGTTTCATTTCAAGATGCTTGAGCTCAATTGGAGCCATGAATGGATGGATTACTGCATTTGCAGTAAGTGGTCACATGTCCAGTGTGTATTGAAAATGTAATATGATTATAAAAATATTTTAGTGAATTAAATCACACCATAATGATGTGGACTACAAGTCAAAGGTAAAATCAGCAGGTCAGAATACCGTATACAGCAAACAGCAAAGTGTATCAGCAGATGTGCAAGTAAAACAGTCATGTCTCCTGGGGAGGACCTGGAAGCTAATGCTGTTAGCCAAAATTCACAGGAAGACTGCTGAAGTGATGTGGACTGGATGCATAGGGTAGTTGACGTAATTGTGTTCTTGTGTGAACAAACTGTGTCTACAAAATGCACATGAAGCATGTAATCTTGGATAAATGGATGCATGGATCTATTATTTTTAGCTTCATTTGGTTTCTTATACTGACATTTAATCCTTATATATCGCCTAATGATACATATTAAGCTAAATGTCAAAGTTGAGTCATTCCAAATTTTCTTTCTCTCCCCTTTGGATGAACAGGTCCACTGAAATATTTTGATTCAACACATAAGCAGCTGGAGAGGAAGAACATTTATTAAGAGTTATCAGTTTGTACCACAATCTACATAATTGTCTGGCTTTCTGTTGTGAATACTAAACAATCGGAAGAAGCTGATGAAAGAAACAGGTTCAAGGTTCAAGTGGCCCGGATAAGGGCTGCAAGTGTCTTCAACCATACTTAGATTAGATTAGATTAGATTAGATTTCATCTGACTTGTAAAAAATATTCTTAAAAAATAAAAAATTCTTAAAAAATTCTTAAAAATATCAGACAGTTTGGGGTCTAATATTGAATTTCATGGCAATGGCTTTCTGCTTCATCACTGGATTTGCTTCTGCAAATTTTATAATCTCGTATTTCTGCTCATAAGTCCGAGTCTTTAGCTTACGATTTCCTCCTGGGCATGCCATGATTGTCTCTGGTGAAATGAACTGATTCGTCCAGTGCAGCCGATCCGGACATCACGTGACTGTCTAGACACTCACACGATATCCAGGTGTTGTTAGCATGGAGTTTGATCATACTGTACATACTGGAAAGGGCATGATGGAAGCTGAGGAGGGCTTTAGCACTAAACTTATGCGATCACATTTAATTGGAAATGTATTGAAATGGGACCAGATTCGTCCTCCGAGGTAGGCAAAAATCGGACTTGTATGATCCAACTTAGGAGATCACAGGAGTGATTTCCAAGTAGTCTTCAAGCTTTTGTCCAAGGTGTATTGCTTTGTGCTGGTGCAAATAAAATACATATTCTGATCTCGTTTATTATTGTCTCTGCTTAAGTGACCCTTACAAAGAACAGGTCAGTTAATGCTTTCACTCCCAAAGTTTCACAAATATCAGTATGGATATTCATATTCAGAGGCAGTAAGGATGAATGGGCTTTGACAATGATGGATGGAACAGCAGAAGAAACAATCTCCAGAGATTCATAAAGGAAAACTGAATCTTACATTTTATGATATGCATTTCTTTTATTGTTATTTGGTGTTGGTACATCTCAAAATAAGCCTGCCAAGCACAATAAACAGAAAATAAAACTTGATCCGACAAAGAACAGAAATTTTCTGCAAACCTCAAAAAACACAGTTTGATAATCGAGACTGTGTTTTCATTTCTGAGGACAAAAGAAAAGTTGATGTTTACCCCCACCCCCTTCTAGCAGGAAAAATGTTAAGCAGAAATACATAAAGGTGAAAGGAATAATGTTCTTGCAGAAAATCTGTCACTAGTGGAGTTTCATATAACTCGTGTTAATTTTTTTTTCTAAGCCTTTTTATCGTCTGTCATCATTTCCCTAAGCATTTGAAAAGAGGCCTGAAGACTAGCCAGTGGTTTGGTTCTGTGAGTGAGCACTACTGAACGGCCAGAGGAGAACAAAGAACCCACTGCCGATTTGATTATAATATCACACCTTTTCAGAGAGTTAATGTGGTGTCTCAGATGTCAGACTGCTCTCTTTCTCTCATTCTGTACTCATCCTTTTCTCAGTTATCCATTTCTCTCTCTGTCTCTCTACCTCTGTTATTCTCATCCTCTCTTTTCTCCTTGCTTTGTGCCAAGGATCAGCCTTTACTTGAGAGGCTTTGATAAAAAAAAAAGGAAAAAAAATCCTTTCAAGGCAGAATGCGATGGCCTGAAATGTCATTCCCAGATCAGATGTCGCTGAAACGAGGCCCGTCATATCATTTGGTACGCTCGACTTCATTAGCTCTTTGTTCAGTTTTACGTCAGCTTTCACCACCACAATCGCTCAAAGAAGTCACTTGTGGATTCCTAGTTTTTCCCCCACTTATGTTTTACAAAACAATTATACATACATAGAAAAGAAGACCGTGCCATTCTTCAAGTGAATACAGAAACTTCTTTCATTCTGACATTCAGTCTTCTCATAGTCCAAGAGTTCAGTAAAGGTCCCATTGGGCATTTATGAATATAACTTACTGTCCCTTGACAAAAATATATCTGCCTTTCAGACAAACAGCTCTAACAGTAACACCAACCTCCACTATTAATGACAGTGAACAGTAAACTGTCTCTTTAAGGGCTTGTATCATTTTATACAGGCATTAATGTTTTATAGCAGATAATCCCCTGATTTTATGTTGAGCTGCAAGTAGTGGAGTTTCCAAACAGGCTAAAAATGAAAGGTGGACTAAGCCCCACTGATGCCTCCTATTGGTTTGTCCATCGCCATCTTGGTTTTGGAAGGAAAAAGTGGCCATATTTAACTGAGAAGGTAGAGTGTGAAGTTCACAGCTAATATTAGCAAGCTTAGAAAGGATTAATCCAGACTGTAGGATTCAGTGACGCAGACGCAGAGCACTTGCTAATTAGCGTTAAGTAGTGTACACATTATACATTCGAACATCACTCAGCAAACCTGCATCACTTTTTGAACAGGCTGTTAGTACAATAAACTGCACAGCAAGCCATGCTGTTGTCAGATAATTGCAATGAAAAAAATTTTCACTAAAAGCCACCTCCACCACAAACATTTTCACAATGTCACTTTTAGACCCAGCGTGAGGAACAGCTTCTTCCCTGAAGCTGTAAGGCTGCTGAACTCTGGTGGGGCTTTGTAGCTGTACTGCTCTTGCACAACTCTGCATACATCCATACTGCTGTCATTTGCACAAGTCACTGCTGTGGCACCGTGGGTCTCTAGCTGGCCATTACTCCACATCTCAAACTGTTATTTTGCTATTATTTACCTTGGAAGGTACACATATACACACGTTTCTGTGTGTGTGTGGATATAAAGATACGCATACTGTACATGTGTATGTGTATATCTATATGTATATATTTTCTTTATAATATTGTTACTTATATTTATATTTGTTCTTTAAATTACTTGAAACTGTCATAAGTATTACATGGGCAACACTGGGACCTGAGGACAGAATTTTGTTCCACTGCATGCAAATGTGATGTGAATGACAAAGAATCCTTGAAACCTTATGTGGTCATTTGAGAACATTTGGGCACTTCCAGGTTGTCTTTATTATTCAGTCCTAAAGGTTTCTCCTTGAATACTAGTTGTCAAATTCAGTGGTTAAACTCGGTTTTCTTTGATGTGATTTGATTTTCTTCAGTCTTATGATGTTCTTTTTGTTTGTTTGTTTACTATTTTACTTGAATCATTGACACAAATAATGTGTTTGAGATATTTGTTAATCTGCTTTGTATCTTAAGGATGTCGTGGCAGTGAATTGACTTTGTAAACGGAAACACAACTTTTTTCCTACTGACTATGACAGCATAGCTGCTCATAAGTTTAATTGAGTGTTTCCTGACAGATTAACAAGAGGCTGAAAAATTAAGCAGCTAACTGAGAGGAGTATCTCAATCAGCATGCTGCCAGTAGAAGTTTTTTGACACCTGGAGGGAAAATTCCCTTTTGCCGTAACTCTAGCCCAGAGTGAATGTGAACATCTTTTCTTGGCCAGATACTGCCAGCGAGTTTATAATTGAGTTGAGACTCAGGAAATACTCATTAAGACGTTGTCAGTCGCCAGAGGAGGCCACGCTGAATGTGTTTAGACACCACTGAGACTGCAGGTATCCCAGAGCCTTGCTCTTCTCCAGCTGGAGGGCAGAAGTATATGTCTGTGCTCAGGTGTGCATGTGTGTGTTTTGGAGTCAGCATGTGTGTATTCACGTGTGATTGTGTGCAAGGGTTTAATAAACTCACAGGTTCGTGGAGCACCATCTGCCAGCACAGTGTTTGATCAAACAGGAGCTGGTTGTGAGGGGCAGCCCTGTCACCCGCTATGTATGACAAATTATTGATAGAAACACCTGTTTACTGTCTTGCTTTTGCTCCTTGGAGCGGCTGCTTGAATGGATGGAGTTTATGTTTTAAGGCTGTACTGACCTCTAGACTGGTCTTCTGGACACAATAAAAAAAAACAAAAAAACAGCTTTTTCTGGTTCATTTTGTATTTAAATGGTAAACACTGAAGGTAGTGTTTTTAAAATCAAAATGAGTTTGAAACAAAACATTTTGTTTCACTCTGTCTAATATAAGGAAATTAGCCTAATGTGGAGAATATGGAACTGATAAGAATTTTTAAGCACCGCTAATAACAGGAAGAATATGTATAGGAATTAGCTTGATTATGGGAAAAATTTGCATTAGTCAGAATCACTAAGCATAACCATTTAAATAATTTAATGATCTAGTCTAAGAGTGAGAGTCAGCTTAAGACAAGAAGCCCTCTGAGAACACAAACCTCCGCCAAGGCAGCTCACTCTCTGGGCAGTAGAATTTTAAGCACAGTTTTAAAGATAAATGACATTTTATGAAAGTTCGACCATAATTGACCTTGAAGAAGGGGTCAGCGGTCCAAAGTGCCTTATCTACATCATCCCCTATATGCCTACATTTACAATACAAACAAAAGCAGTAAGAAACAGAATTTTAAATGGCTCTATCCAGCATTATTATCACTTTGACCTTCAGATCAATCTATTGATCTTAGAGGAGAAGTCAGAGGTCTAATGTGATGTGATTATTTTAAATCTTTATATGGTACTTTCCAAATGTTGAAAGTATACACCACATTTGTTAAAATCATAGTTTCTAAGTTGTAAGGCTTTTGTCAGTTTTCAGCCAATAAATCGTTAAGTTGACCTTGAAGACCTTGGTGAATTCAAGCCAAATTTTAATAGATTGTTAGCATGACCCCCCATACAGCTCTGCTCCATGAATGTGTTTATCATTTAAGGGAAGCGTGTCGATCATATAGCCACATGTACAGACTGTTAACTCGACTGCCAGGCTACATAGTCTTTTTCTGGACTCGACAGGTTTACTGACTGTTATCTGAAAGTCTCTGTATCCATTGTATTATGGTTAGGTGGAGGGCACTTTTAGTGAAACAATGAGCAGGGCAGGTGTGAAGTTTTACTTTTTTGTGCTGAGCTCTACTTCTGATAAGAAGTACTGTGAGCTTGATTAAGCTGTCCATACGTGGGTGAGAGTTTCTCCTTAGCTTTACCTGCAGTTCCTTACGCTAAATTCTGGTTGATGTGATAATTCAAATGAGCCTCAAGGTGTCTAGCCATTGATCTCCCCCTGCCTGCCTCAGATAAAATTGATTAGAGCAATATCTCTGATGAACAGGCAAAGGTATACATGCACACACACACACTGACAACTGCCACTGCCACTCAGTTTGACAGTGAGCAGAGCACAAGATTTCAGTACAGGCTAAGGTGATATCAGGTCACAGCTCTTTGTCCATAAACAATAACGTCATCACTAATGAGGTTAAAGATCAGGGGCATGATGAGGCATAGAATGTGGAGTACATAGGTGGTTAAAGGATACTCAGATTGCATGGTAAATATTAATGCAACTGGAGGAAATGTACATTCATCAACCACTTTATTAGGTACACCTTGCTAGTACTGGGTTGGGCCCCCCTTTTGCTTTCAGAAATGCCACATCCAAAGGTGCTCTATTGGACTGAGAAGTAACCATCAGAAGATGGTTACACTGTGGTCATAAAGGGATGGAAATGTTCAGTAACAATACACAGGTAGGCTGTGGTGTTTAAACAATGGTCAATTGGAATTAAGGGCCCCAATTGTCCCAGTATCACCTGCACCATTACACCACCTGAACCACCGATACAAGGCAAGATAGATTCATACTTTCATTTTGTTTATGCCAAATTCTAACCCTACTATCCAAATAAGGTTACATTTTTCCAGTCCCCTATCGTTCAATTTTGGTCAACCTGTGCAAACTGTAGCCTCGGTTTTCTCTTCTTACATGAAAGGAGTGGCATCCAGTGTGGTCTTCTGCTGCCGTAGCCCATCTACTTCAAGGTTTTGAAGTATTGTGTATTTAGAGATGCTCTTCTAAATACCTTGATCATAATGACAGATTATTTGAGTTACTTTAACATTCCTATCAGCTCAAACCAGCCGTTCTTCTCTGATACCTGAAACCAACAAGGCATTTTCACCCAGACAACTACCGCTCACTGGATATTTTCTCTTTTTCTGACTATTCTCTATAAACCCTAGAGATGGCTGTGTGAGGAAAATCCACAAATCAGCAGTTTCTGAAATACTCACAGCAGCACACCTGGGACCAACAACCATGCCAAATTCAAAGTCACTTAAAAGCAACTTTCTTCCCCATTCTGATGCTTGGTTTGAACTTCAGCAGGTTGTCTTAAACATGTTTACATGTCTAAATGCACTGAGTTGATGCCATGTGTTTTGCTGATTGCATTAATGTGCAGTTGTAAAACAGGAAGGACCTCTGTGATGAATCCCTGGTAATTTGTTTTGTGGTGTGTGTGTTTTTTTGTTTTGTTTTTTTAATAGCAAATATCAGGATGATTGCTTAATTTGTGTGTCTCTAAGAGTGTTCCAGGGTGTGTGTCTCATTTTTGTACCAGGGCATGAGGAGAGTAGTTTATGTGCATTTTGAGGTGTAGGAGAGCTCCAGCAACATTTTCAGTCAGACAGATGGATGAAGTTTATTAAGCATGTGACAGTTAACACCCCCAGTAGAGCAAAAACACTGCAGTGGATAAATAAATGTTGGCTTTACCAGTCCCTTCCTCTTGTTATTTATGCTCTGGAGTAAACATTTCTATTAGGCATGAATTATGGCAACAAATTGTTATTGCTGCTCTGATCATTATGGATCTCATCCCCTCACTCCATCTATAGGCTATATTTCTCCAATTGTTGTATAGGCTGCAGATGCCTGCAGGTCAGCAAATGGATTGGATGCTTAATTTGGCTGTTTACTTTCCAGCTTCAGGAAATCTACTTTCTAATCAAGGGCGTAGCCATCTCTCTAGCTTGCAAAGTACTTAATTTGAGTTTTACGACTGAATTAAAGTGTACTCAGTCTAGTCTTTAATCCTTAACTCAGTCTTTAATCTATGACATCTAAGCCACAAAAATATCTAAAAGCATGTGTGAAGATTCTGAAAGCAAGGCAAAAACCACAGTAGTATAATTTATAGCATATAAATAGATAGTTTGAGGCAGGGTCTAGAAACATTGAAGTCCGATGCTGGAGAACATTGTGGAGGATGGGTGAAAAAATAGATCTGAGCTCTTGGGGATCTTTAAAATGGATGTGTATGCTTATACTTTGATACTGTGCTGCACAGCTTTTGTATCATTTTTTTCCCTCTCTGTTTTACCACCTTGGCTGTTATTCTATGTGTGGACTTCACAATGTATGTTCTTGACCTTTCCATTAAGAATGCAGCAAGTGTTTACTTGAGCTTTTAAAACTTGTACAGTGCTGTGAAAAACTATTTGCCCTTTCCTGTTTTTAACTCAGATCAAGTCAGTTTTATTCATACAGCACCAAAACACAACAACAGTCGCCTCAAGGTGCTTTATATTGTAAGGTAAGGACCCTAAAATAATAGAGAGAAAATAGACAGCCCCTTATGAACAAACACTTGGCAAGAGTGGGAAGGAAAAACTCCCTTTTAACAGGACGAAAGCTCCAGCAGAACCAGGCTCAGGGAGGGGCAGCCATCTGCCATGACCGGTTAGGGGTGAGGGGAGGGAGATAACTTAAATGAAGAAATCATCATTTAAAAAAAGCATTTTAATTATTCAAGGGAAAAAAGCTATCCAAACCTACCCTGGCCCTATAAGAAAAAGTAGCTGCCCCCTAGGCCTAATAACTGGTTGTGCCACCCTTGGCAGAAAGAACTGCAATCAAGCATTTGTGATAACTGGCAATGAGTCTTTCATTGAGTCGCTCTGGAGGAATTTTGGTCCACTCCTCTTTGTCGAATTGTTTTAGTTCAGCCATATTGCAGGGTTTTTGAGCATAACCGGCCTGTTTAAGGTCATGCCAAAGCATCTCAATCATATTTATGTCTGGACGTTGAATAGGCCACCCCAAAACTTTGACTTTGTTTGTTTTTGTTGAATAACCTGAGTACGCTTGAGCTTTAGGGCATGAACTGATGGCTGGACATTGTCCTTCAGAATTTTCTGGTAGAAAGTCAAATTCATGGTTCCATTACGGCAAAGCATCCATGTCCTGAGACGACAAAGCAGTATCAGACCATCATACTACCGCCACCATGTTTGACTAATGGCATGATGTTCTTTTTATGAAATGCTGTTAGTTTTATGCCAGATTTAATGGGACACAAACCTTCCAAAAAATTAAACTTTTTTCTTGTCAGTCTACAGAGTAGTTTTCCAAATGTTTTAGGGATCATCAAGATATTTAGTTATATAAAGCACCTTGAGGCAACTGTTGTGATTTGGCGCTATATAAATAAAATTGAATTGAATATTTTTTGGAGAATATGAGATGAGCCTTTGTGTTCTTTTTGCTCAGAAGTGGTTTTTAACTTGGAACTCTCCCATGGATGCCATTTTTGCCCAGTCTCTTTATTGCTGAATCCACACTGCCCTTAACCAAGGCAAGTGAGTCCTGCAATTTTTTAGATTGTTGTTCTGGGTTCTTTTGTGACCTCCTGGATGAGTCATGGATGCATTATTGGACTAATTTTGGTAGGCCAGCCACTCCTGGGAAGGTTCATCACTGTTCTGGGTTTTCTCCATTTGTGGGTAATGGCTCTCACCGGGGTTCACTGGAGTCCCAAACCCTTAGAAATGGCTTTGTAACCCTTTCCAGACTAATAGTTGTCAGTAACTTTCTCAGCTGTTTTTGTGGCATGATGTTCTGCTTTTTGAGATCTTTCAACCTACTTCACTTTGTCAGTCAGGTTCTATGTATATAGATATACCTATTAAATAGTTTATTTTTTAATAGGTATATCTATACACATAGATACATTGCTAATCACCAAGGATATTTATGTGCAACTTTCCTTTCTTCAACAATCATATATTTGACCACCTTTGTGGTGATAAAATGTGTAACCACACTGTTGTTTCTATCAGTTTTATTAGATCTTCTACATACATTTACAAACGTCTGTACACCATAACAGTATAATTTTTCTTTTTATGTACTTATTTTCTTTTTTTTTTAAACTTGTGTATTTATTTTCCAGACACTGCCAACCACAACATACGAGTTAGAGATTGTGGCCAAGGACATGGCAGGAAGTGAGGTGGGCCTAACAGGAACAGCCACCGCTACCATTACCATCACAGATAAGAACGACCATGCCCCCGAGTTCACACATCCACTGGTAAGAAACATCCCTTTTTTAATCTCTACTTGTTCTTATTAATGCTAGGTCTTTTTTTTTTTAAATTCCATTGTTGCCTGTATGTATATATGCAGTTTCCCCTCCAGGAAGTTTCAAAGGTTACAGTCAGTGTGGGCTAGTAGATAAACTGCATCTTCAAGGAGTCAGGACACCAGTACAGATGCTTCCCAATAGCAAGCTTGAACCAAGGTCTCTCCTTTACTGAAATGATTTTTAATTAGCTGGACTTTTCAGGGCTGTAATGAGCACTCTAACGGTTTAAAGACAACAATAGTATATTGCCTTTTTAACTTTAATAATTTATGTATAAATGATTTAATAGCAAATTCAAATACAATTTATTATCCTACAGCTTTCTAACAAATTTCTTTGATTTAATCAAATTGTAAACAATTCCTTCTCCCTCGCAGTTACACACAATTGCATAAAACAGTTGAGAGGATATACACAATAAGTTATGGCAATAATTGCAGTAATATATAAACAAATGTCATAAACCTAGCCAATCCAGATACAGTGACAGACTGAATAAACACCTTAACATAAAATAACATAGATCATCTTTGTGTATACTGAACTTTATTTTCTCGTAAAAAACAAAACTGAGATATTCTCAATTTCACATTCAGTGAAATTAAGATATTCATTTATAGTTCTGCTGTTGTTTCCTTTGCTCTGTTTGATGCCCTATGCTAGAGACAATGATTACCACAGTACAGTCTTGTTGTAAAAACAAAGTCTTTAAAGCAATGGTTTATGCAGAGTTTGCCCTTTGCAATGCCTTGACAGATGGACTTTGTTTATGGTGACATACACTTGTGCTACACTCAGTTGCCTCTACACATATTCCCACCCCACAGTTCCTGCACATGTGTGTTTTCACCCAACCCATGGACCTGTCTAAGTCAATACAACCTTTAGTTTTCTCATAGAAAGATATTTCATCCTTCTGTGCTAAAGGTAAAATTCAGGAAAAGCTCAAAAAAGATCACAGAGGGTGCAGATGGGTGATATGTAATAATACATCACTTTAGTATGTGATGAGGGTGCAGAGGTCACATAAAGAAATCATTGAACAGGGGTGAGAGTAGCCTGTTGGTTTGTTTCATCAGCAGCAAAGCTTTAAGAAATTACTAAAAAGCTAATAGACTAAATTGGTACCAGCCAGCCATTGTAGACCACCACTGCGGACTTTAACTCAAACAATCAATTTGATGATTGAAGTGAAACTTTCAGCTGTAATTCAAGATACAGGATACAAAAGTATTCATAAACAGGCCACCTTTTTCAGAACAATTCATCCATATTTTATATATATATATATATATATATAAATATAAAATACACACACACACACATAGATATAGAACTAGAGATAGATAGATAGATAGATAGATAGATAGATAGATAGATAGATAGATAGATAGATAGATAGATAGATAGATAGATAGATAGATAGATAGATAGATA
>JASGAU010349330.1:0-25794 GCA_030220045.1 Australoheros facetus | reverse complement strand
ACAATTCTGAACCAGATTAATCTGTAAACTGTTTGAAATGGCTTTATTAAATTTAATAATTGGACTCCTTATTCCTGTTGGTGTCATTCCTGTTCGATGAAACGAACACGCAGAAACCTAAAGGCTTAAGCAGCAACACACACTCTTATTATTTAAATTCCTTCACACATTTTAAGAATTAGAGTGAACCATTTTAGAAAATCACAATTTGGTGTCTGTGTTCTCTTTTTTTTTATAATGAGAAAGCTGACAAAGTTAACAACATCGCAGCAGCTTGTTGTATCCACCTTATTCATTTTTGTTCTGACACAGACCAAAGACTAAAGAAGCAACAATTGACGTCATGGTTTTTCACTTCTGGGAATTTGGTTTTATCATGTAGTCTTAACATAAGACGCTTTGGCAAAGAAAATACAGGTCTGTAATGTAATAATAATTATATTACAGACCTGTATCTGTACATGCCAAAATATAATGCTGAAATAATCAGGAAGTGCTTTATCTCTCTCTCATCTTTACTTCAAGACAGTGTCAGCGGGATGTACTGTATGAATTTGTCTGACACTTGAGAAAAACGCACTGCATGATAATGATGCCAAATTCAAAAGATTCATTCTACCTGATTAGTTCAAAGCTGTGTCACATATTTCAGCAAGTGACGGGTTTCTCTACTCCTTCTCCTTCAGTGGAATAGGGCGACAGGCTTGGATGAATAAGACAGTGAATCAAACACTGTTTGTCTTTTGTTGAAATGAAAGGCTCACAGAACAAGGGTTCCCTACTTTTTTATTCCAACAATGGAGAGACAGTGTCTTCATGTAGTTTCAGGACAATGGAGGCTTTTCATGTGATGTGGGGGAGAGGCACCTCTTTTCATGCCTTGCCTCTAACGAGGCTGCATTTACCTGGCAAATAGGTTACAATGGCCCTCTTGTCCTCTATGTCTAATGCTCTCAAATCAACAATTCATCCAAAGACTTTCCCTGTGTGCCCCAGGTGCATGTATTTTAGCCGTGTGTGTGTGTGTGTGTGTGTGTGTGTGTGTGTGGGTGTGTGTGTGAGTGAGTGAGTGAGTGTGAAGTGTCTTTGTAGCTGCTTGAACACTTGGCCTCTTTCTCAAAGCAAACTACCATATGTTGATTGGTTTTGAAAAAGAAGGTAGTGGAAAAGGTGTCAGACCAAAAGTTAGAAACAAAAATAAATAACAGCATAAACTGAGTAATTGTTCAAATGTTTGTGCATTAATTTTCCTTTCGATGGAATAACTTAACCCAGTCAAAACCTGCAAGTCATTTTGCCAGTGTTGTGCAGAAATAAACGTTGCATCTGACAGGGATATAGATGCCCTTAGCTTTAGTTCACACAGAGATAAAGGAAACTTGGGGAGGAGGGGGAGGAAGATTTTACTGGCTTGATGTCACTGTGTTTACAATTATCTACATGTGTGTCTATGTACGGCACCAGTATGGATATGAAATAATGAGACATATGTGGCTGCCCCACGAGGGGGTACATCACTGTGTGATATATTGTGGTTCACCAAAGACCCTCAGCTGGACACCAAAGCATTTTCCCTTGTTTTTTGTTTCAGTTTGATTTGGTGGGTTTGATAGGGCCACATAGAGTACATATGTACTGCAGTTATGTAATGCATATTTTATTCAGGATGAATGGATTTCTTAGAGGAGCAGATTATTGTTGCTATGAATTTCATAATCACAGTTAGTTGTACACTTTCAGAATGGATGTCTTAAAAATGACAAAAATGTGTTGCATGTAAGAAATTTTGTGTGAATTACATGAGATGTGGAGAAAAACAAACTCTTAGAGCAATAACTAACATTATATATATATATATATATATATATATATATATATAATTTTGATACCAGCTGTCAAAACTAGTGCACCTTTAACTAGAAGTAGTTTGACACCACTAGTTTGAAATCTAAAAGTATGTTATGATTAGAGTATGTTCATCTACCACTTAGACCAGAAAATTTCCTCACCATCATACTGATGGTGATATCGCAGTACTACCTGTGTACAGTGTACATTTTCTAACACTAATAGAATCCCCAACTGCAACAGCATTCATAATACATGGGATATCTATATGTGGTGCCTGTCCCTTCCATGCTGGGCTGCTGTATATAAATGACTAGCTTCTCTCTTTTTGCAATTGGAGAGTCAAAACCTGAAATTGATGGTATGTCTGGTCATTTGTTACACCTGTCTGCCTCCAGCTCTCTGACATGACTGATACTGGGACCTCCCTCCACCCTGATCCACCACCCCACCAGCTCTGGATTAAAGATCCATCCTTGCTGACATTTACGTATAAAAAATTGTAGTTAGGGCAGTTCTCCATGTGAAAACAAAAGTGGCCTGCTCTGCTGCAGCTGATATTAGGTACGCAGTCTAAATGGGGATAGAAGATAATTTTAGGAGTGTGGAGGTCAAAGTCTCGACTTTAAATGTAGGGACAATGACTGGTAATGTTAGGTAAACAGGTTTTTTGTGAAGGAAGACACCTGAAACACTTTGATTAAAAAAGTAAAACATTTAATATATTAAAGGATCAGAAGTTATCACACATGCATACAGTATGCGGGGACTCAGAGGAGGAGACAGGCCTGAGTGTTCCCAGGGGGCAGAGAGTGGTGATTGGAGCGGACTTCAGTGCACATGTAACAGGTAACAGAGGTAATACTACTACTACTACTACTACTACTACTAATAATAATAATAATAATAATTTATTTTAGGCCCCTTTCAAAACACTCAAGATCACCTAAAAGTAGAACAAAACAAAACAAAACAAGAAGAATAAACCAAAAGAAATCATCACTCAAGTAAATAAAATAAGTTTACAACATAGAAAATCAGTAAGAACACAGGATTCATATGACCAGCGGAAGGCAATCAGACTGAGTAAGTCAGTTTAAAAAGGTGCTTTTTGAAACAGAATTTGAAAGTGGTGAGAGAGTCAGAGTTACAGATTTCTGGTGTGAGAGAATTCCAAGAGCTGAAGGCTATAGACCCCATGGTACTCAAATAGGTGGAAGGGACAGTGAGATGAAAAGAAGAAGAAGATTTGAGAATCCAAATGGGTGTGTTGATGTGCAGAAGTTCTGAAGATTACTGCTAAGTGATGTTACGGATTGTCATAGAGGTGAGGAGCAAAATCTTGATGAGGTGTTTGGTAGGTATGATGTTAAGTAGAGAAATAGCGAAGAACAGATGGTAGTAGATTTGTGAAAAGGATGGAAATTTCTGCAAAAAAGAAGAGGGAGGAACATAGTATGATGTATAAAAGTGAAGGAAGGTGCACACAGTAGACTATATCTTATGTAGAATATGCAATGTGAAAGAGATAGGAGATGGTGGTGGTGGCAAGGGAGAATGTAGTTAAGCGGCAGTGGATGATATAGGATGACTAAGAAAATCAAGAAGAGGAAGGCAGGGGAAAGAAGTAAATGGAAGTTGAAGAGGAATAATGAAGGAATAATGTTGCACAGAATTCAGGAGTTGAGACAGGATCTAGGTGGTAGAAAAGCGTTACCAGATGGCTGGGAAAGTAAAGCTGAAGTGGTGAGGGAAACTGCCAAGAAGGTGTTTGGGGTATCCTCTGGACAGAGGAAAGAGGACAAGGGGACTTGGCGGTGGAATGAGGAAGTACAAGAAAGTATTCAACAGGAGAGGTTAGCAAAGAAAAAGTGTGATAGTCACAGAGATGAAGAATGTAGAAGTAGGAGAAGTACTGGGAGGCAAGGCTTATGGCAAAGAAAGACATGGAAAAGGAAAAGGAAAAGGCTTAGAGTGAGTGGCCAGACACTAAGGAAGAAGAAAAGGACTTGATTGGCTACACCTGGAAAGGATGTACAGCAGGTTAGGGTGATTAAGAATAGAAATGTACTGCATGAAAAGAGTGAGTTGAGAACATGAAAGGAGTATTTTGAGGAGCTGAGGAATGAAGAAAATGAGAGAGAGAGAGGAGGACAGATGGAGCAAAATTAGTAAATCAGGAAGTACAGAGGATTAGTAAGAAGGAAGTGAGGGCAGCTGTGAAGAGGATGAAGAGTAGAAAAGTGACTAGTTCAGATGACATACCTGTGGAGGTATGGAGATGTCTAGGACCGAGGGCAGTAGACTTTTTAGCCAGATTGTTTAGCACAATCTTGACGAGTGAGAGAATCCCTGAGGAATGGAGATGAGGTGTACTGGTACTGATATTAAAGAACAACATCATCCCTCTGTAGTAACTACAGAGGGAGAAAGTTGATGAGCCATACCTTGAAGCTATGGGAAAGAGTTGTTGAAGCTAAGTTTAGAAGGGACGTGACAGTCAGTGAGTAGCAGCAGTATGGATTCATGCTGAGAACGAGCTCTACAGATGCGATGTTTGCTTTGAGAGTATTGATCGAGAAGTACAGAGAAGCTCAGAATGAGCTGCACTGTGTCTTTGTAGGTCTACAGAAGGCATACATAGGGTGCGAAGAGAAAAACCGTGGTGCTGTATGAGGAAGTCGGGAGTGGCAGAGAAGTATGTAGGGCTAGTGCAGGACATGTGAGAACAGCAAGAGAGTGGTGAGGTGTACAGTAGCAGTGACAGATGGGTGAACTAAGGGGTTGGGATTACATTAAGGATCTGATCTGAGCCACCTCTTCTTTGCAATGGTGATGGACTGGTTGACAGATGTGGTCAGGAAGGACTATGATGACAATATGATCTTTACTTAGAATCGGCATCAGCACTGGAGAGAAGAGGACTGAAAGTCTGTAGAAAAAAGACAGAATGCATGTGTGTGAAAGAGAGAAACAGATGTAATAGTGAAGTGCCAAGGTGCAGTGGTGGTGAATATGAGTTTAAACACCTGGGGTTAACCATCCAAAACAATTGACAGTGCATAAGAGAGGTGAAGAAGAGAGTGCAGGCAGGGTGAAGTGGCTGGAGATGACTGTCAGGGGTGACAAGAGAATAGCAGCAAGAATAGATGGTAATGAGACTATGATGGCACTAAGGCCAGATTTCGACTCCTGCGTCAGGTCTTTGTGGGGCCTACGTATCTAATGGGAAATCCCCTCTGAACCCTATGCAGTAACCTATGACATAACCTGATGAGCACCTCTCAAGAAATGTAACTACACATCGGGTTGGATCAGCCTGCAAGGATTTTAATTATCACGTGGGGTTCAGAGTGGTTAAGTGTAGGCCCTGCAAAATCCCAATGCGGAGGTCTAAATTAGGCTTAACAAAAAGACAGGAGATAGATCTGGATTTGGCAGAGCTGAAGTTGTTAAGATTTTCATTATGAGTGACCAGAATGGACGAGATTAAAAATGAGTATATCAGAAGCACAGCTTATGCTGGGCAATTTGGAGACAAAGTCAGAGAGGCACCGTTGAGGTGGTCTGGACATGTGCAAGGGGGGGAGAGTGGAGGGATATATTGGATAAAGCATGTTGAATACAGAGCTGCCAGGCAGGGGGCAAAGAGGAAGGCCACAGAGAAGATTCATGGATATAGTGAAGAAGGATATACACTCAACAAAAATTTAAATGTACAAACCCAAAAGGTTAAGTTAAAATGACCTATCTCTTAACATGCCATTGCACTCCAGGAGGAATGGGACAACATCCCACAGGCCACTATTGACAGTCTGGTGATGTCCATGGGCTGTAGATGTGTGGGTGGGAGATGCGGGAATGGCCGGCAGGCACAGAGGGCTGGAAGTCACAGGCCTGACCTGCAAGACATGGAAGGCAGATGACTGCCCCTCCCTGAGCCTGGTTCTGCTGGAGGTTTCTTCCTGTTAAAAGGGAGTTTTTTCCTTCCCACTGTCGCCAAATGCTTGCTCTAGGGGGTCATTTTGACTGTCGGGCTTTCTGTGTAATTATTGTAGGGTCTTTACCTTACAATATTAAGCGCCTTGAGGCGACTGTTTGTTGTGATTTGGCGCTATACAAATATCTATCTATCTGCGTCCCTCTGAGTATCCTGTGGGGGGTGCTGCAAGAGTATGGGTTGTCTGACTCGTTGTTGCGGACCATTCAGTCCCCGTACAACTGCAGCGAGAACTTGGTCTGTATTGCTGGCACTAAGTAGGATTCATTTCCTGTGGGTGTTGGTCTTCATCAGCGCTGCCTTTTTTCACCGATTCTGTTCATAATTTTTATGGATAGAATTTCTAGGCGTAGTCAAGTGGTTAAAGGCTTCCGCTTTGGTGGTCTCAGAATCTCATCTCTGCTTTTTGCAGCCGATGCAGTCCTGTTAGCTTCATCAGGTGGTGGCCTCCAGCTCACAGTGGAATGGTTGACAGCCGAGTATGAAGCGGTTGGCATGAAAATTAGCGCCTCTAAGTCTGAGGCCATGGTCCTCAGCCAGAAAAGGGTGGAGTGCCCACTCCAACTCTGGGACGAGTTGCTGCCCCAGGTGGAGGAGTTTAAGTATCTCAGGGTCTTGTTCACGAGTGATGGGAGAAGGGAGCGGGAGATTGACAGATGGATTGGGGCTACATCTACAGTGATGCGGACGCTTCATCTGTCTGTCATGGTAAAGAGGGAGCTGAGTGTGAAAGTGAAGCTGTCGATTTACCGGTCAATCTATGTCCCTACCCTCACCCATGGTCATGAGCTTTGGGTAGTGACCAAAAGAATGAGATCGTGAATACAAGCAACAGAAAAGAGCTTCCTTCGAAGGGTGACTGGCCTCTCCCTTAGAGATAGGGTGTTAGGCGGAGATAGGCGGAGTTCAGAGTAGAGCCAGTGCTCTTCAACATCAAAAGAAGCCAGCTGAGGTGGTTTGGGCATCTAGGATGCCTTCTAGGCAGACCCAGGACACACTGGAGAGATTATATCTCTTGGCTGGCCTGGGAATGCCTTGGGGTCCCCTCGGATGAGCTGGTGGAGGTGGCTGGGGAGAGGGAGGTCTGGGCTTCTCTGCTTAGGCTGCTGCCCCCACGACCCAGACTTGGATAAGCAGAAGAGGGAGGATGGATGGATGGATGGATGGATGAATGAATGGATGGATGGATGGATGGATGGATGGAGTAACATAAAGTATCAAAGTTGGTGAAAATAAGACCAAAAAGCATTTCAGAAATGTGGCAAAAGCAGCTCTACTGTAGAAAAAGGTATAGGTAGAAATGCAGTTTACAAAGCTACAAGCTTTATACCTCATTTCTGTTTTTGTTACCTATTGAAAATTAAACTTTGGTTGCTTGGCCAGGGTCAGCATAGACTTAGCTTTAACATAATTTGGGTTTGTTTTTGTTTATTCCTCTTGTTAGCATGCTATCCATGCAGATACTTGGAATTAATGGAGTCTTTGTAGCACATAATTGTTTCTGGCCAGGGCAGAGTTTGTGCTTTACCATGTTTTTGTTCTTTGGTGCAATAAAAAAATTTAAAGCTAAAGGCTATTCTTTTCCTTCCCACACCACAACTGAAGACAGTTGATTTCCTGTGCAAGTGATAAATGGACTAGTTCTTACATAGCACTATTGTACTCTACTTGAGCACTCATACAAGCACTTTTTTCAACAGCACATGTTTTTCTATCTTGCATTCACACATTCATACTTTGATGACCACAGCAGAGAGCAACTTTGGGTTTCAGCATCTTGCCCAAGCAGACTTTGTCATGCAGCCTGGAGCAACCAGGGATCAAAACATCAACCTTCCAGTTAGTAGATGACCAGCTCGACCACCTGAGCTACATCTACCCTGTTAAAGTGCACAGTAAAAGGGGCATTTGATTGGGGAGGCACATTTGATTGATGATTTTCTTTTTTTATTTGCCCATAGTGCAGATAATTGATGAAGTTATGTAAAAATATTTTGTTGTATACCTTACTTTGAAACATGCTACATCCAATACTGCTCACAATGCCATGAAATGTTAGAGGTTTGTATCTGGTCAAAATGACAGCTGAATTCAAAGACATGAAAAATGAGTGTGCCTTCTCAAATCGCTGGTTCTGTCATGGTGCTGTGGTTTTGACTGTTACGTGAAATAAAATAAAGAAAAATACAACAAAACATTGCTAAAAAAAGGAATTTTATATTCAACAAAAGTAGTGAAAAGAGTGCTGGTTGCAAGACTTCTAGCTTTCTAACCATCTGACCTCACTTTCAGAGCAATATGATGTCTTTTAACTGGCTATGAGAAAAGACATAAGGAGAGAGAAAGACATCAACTATTTAAAATTGCATCTTTTTGTCTGAAAAGTGATGAAAGGGATTGTAATAGTTTGAATTGATTATGGCTGGGTACTCTTTTGTTGTATTGGAGTAGTAGAATAATACAAGCTCTCTGAGTTGTCCAAAAGCATCTGAAGATTGACTGAGATGTTACGACTGTTACCCCATCTGAAGAGCTGAAAAGCAACTCAGTTTTATTTATTTATTTTTCTCAGGAGAGCAGTGACTTTTTTTTTCCACAAAGGCTGATTGATGTTGTGAAAGGCAACTTCTGTGATGTGAAATCACTTTCTCTTTCTTCACAAGAGATTAGAGTCGGGACAGTTGGAGGAAACACCTGACTGTAAATGTTTTACATTGTTGGTAGTGCGTGTTGTGGAACGAGATAGGCCATTTTGAATATTTTAATACTACTACTACAATAATAATAATACAGAATACAGAGCATATGAACAGTTTCTGAAATAGGATTATACAAGAAAATTATACAAGAACTAAACTGAAAATCAATGGTAACGCATTTTATAGAGCAATGAATCCAAATTTAAAATTTTGATTCAAATTATCGTCAGTATGAAGGAAGAGGTCAGGAGAGAGGTACAATAGTGAGTCTCTACAGCCATCTATAAAACACAGTGGAGGCTCTGTCATAGTTTGAGGCTGCATTTAAGACAGTGGTTGGAGACCTTGTCAAAACTGATGAATTATGAATGCAAAACAGTACCATCAGATTTTGGAATACCATCTGGAAAGTGTCTGATTGGTAACAGCTTCATTTTTCAGACAATGATCCCAAACACACTGCCAGTACATGAAAAAGCATACCAGTCATAGTTTGGCCTCTCCAAAGAAGCTTTAACATTACTGAAGCACTGTGGGATTATTTTGATAAAGAATGGAACAAAATTTATAGAAAGTTTACAAAGAGGTTTGCAATGTCCTTCAAGAAGATAATCCTGAGGACTCTGTAAAGAAATTACAAGAAAGCTTTACTTAGAGAGTTCAGGTGGTGTTGAACAATAAAGGTGGTTATTCCAAATAGTGACTTTCAGGCTCATTAGAGTTGTATAAATTCTGTTTTTGTCTTTTACAGGAGGAAGAGACACTTCACAGTGGTGTTAATGTGATGAGTCCAGGGCAGGTCCTGGACTGGTTTCTAGCCTTTTTACTTACCACTGATGAGACATGGATGGTAGTCCCTCTGCTGCTTCCTGCTGAAGTCCAAAATCAGTTTCTTTGCTTTGCTGAGGTTAAGCAGAAGATGGTTCTCCCAGCACCAGTCCTCCAGGAGGGAGACCTGCGTCAATGTTGAGTAACCAGGGAATACTGATGATAAGTGGGTTACTGGAAGGATACGGCATAAGTGGGCATCACATGAGACATCTCTTACCCTTTTTGAACAATGTTTAACACTGCTACGGTGTTCCACTGAAAACATCTTGGTCTGTAAATGTCTGTTAGTGGGAAGCCTGGCATTGCATGCTGTTCACCACTGCACTGTAATCTGGGGTATAATTTCACACTGCACCCCTGAGTGAGTCTTGTAGATGTGCATCAGTAAGGTGTCTTCAGATGTTCTGTGTCTGTTCTTGATAAAGTTCATGTCAGAAAAGCCTGATTCACAGAGGTAGGTTAAACCAATATGCTTTGAGGTGGAGGTCATTTTGCAATGTTAGGATTTCAGGCTCCATTTGTTCAGCTGAACACTGCACTTAGTTTTCAGCAATATATGTAATGTCCACTTGCATGAAAGGATTTGAAATGAATGACACACATGGCTGAAGTTGATCAAAGTCACTAAACCTCTTCTCAAATTCTTGCCTCAGTCTGTTTATGACTTGAGAGTACTTTTCTGCAGCTTTGTCAAAAGCCCCAGAGCACATGCATTGTCATTAACACTGACTGCACGGAAAGAAAGTGCTCAACTTTTTTTCTCTGCACAGAGAAAATGTTGATCTTAGGTTTGGTTTGCATGAACTCTTTGATTTCACCCAAAAGTGACAAAAAATGTTGCAAAACCCATCCCCTGCTGAGCCATTAGATTTCTGTGTGCAGTGACAGGTCACTATATTTAGCTGAGAGGTCTTCCAATAGTGCTTTTCGAAAACTTGCAGTTAGATTTTGGCAGTATTCAGTCACACCTGTTTCAGCTCAGGTTGGTTTTAAACAGAAAAAAACAAGGTCATGTTGTTTTCAAATAGAAAGAGGGTGCCAGCAGTACTTCCCTTTCTTGTATCATTTCAAGGTACTATTATTGAAACCATGGCCTTATATAAATACTTAGGTATTGTGATCGATCACAATCTTTCCTTTAAGTCACATATTGACCATCTGTTAAAGAAACTGAGGCTGAAACTGGGGTTCTTTTTCAGAAACCGATCATGTTTCTCTTTTACTGCAAGGAAAAGATTTGTTGCTGCCACTTTTTTACCCCACCATGTGACCACTATGGTCACATAACTCACATGAATACCTCTGCTCATTCTCTCTGTCTGTTGGACTCTGTTTACCGTGGGGCATTAAGATTCATAACTGACTGTAAACCCCTAACACCACTCTACTTTATATTCAATGGTCAACTGGTCCTTATTGACCTCAGGCAGGATGGTTCATTCGTTTCATTTTATCTATAAATCTGTTTCTGGTTTACTCTCTTCTTATTTATCAGACTACATGTCATGTAAACAGACAAGACATAATCTGCATTCTCAGGATTTTGTTACTTTTGTTGTTCCATCAGTCCGTACAGAAAGGCATTTTCCTTTTCTGCCCCCTCTTTGTGGAATAGACTACAGTTTTTTTGCAGCTCTCCCAAATGATTTTGCTTGTTGACTTTAAAAGATATATAAACAATTTTAGGAAATCTTCGCTGGGAATATGTTCTTGTTTTAAGTGACTGTGTAAACATTTGGCATTTTATTCACTATTTATTGTATTTTATTGTTAAATATTTACTGTGTTCCTTGAAACAGGTCTCTATTGCAAATGAGACTCTGAGTCTCAATGGGACTACCTGTATAAATAAAGGTTAAGAAAAAAAATAGCACCTCGAATGCTCTGCATTGTTTGGCTTTGGAGTGGATGCTATTTATGATCTTCACGAGCCTACCCAGAGGCAGTGGGTAGTCAGCCCTGCCAGAGACTGGCCCTCCCAGCACAGACAAGGACAGAGCCTCAGGACCCCAAGTGCCCGAGAACCGTCCAGCACCCTGCAGAGCTGCCGCCGCGCCGGATAGGTCAGAGCCCACACACACACACACACACACACATATGCACACTAACCACATCCACATCCACACACCCACACAAATACAAAGAGAAATACATACAGACTTACACATCAACCCATCCTCCAAACTGTGGATGAACGGAAGCCAACAGTGTCCCAGCCAGCCTAGCCCCTGAACCACCAGCCAACCCCTCCCATGGACAGGGTCCAGGAAACAGGAGTGTAANGTATAAGGTTTGAAAGATGAGTATGACTGTGTCACGTAGAGTGCTATTAGAATTGAGGGGACAGATGAGATATGAACACTTCACAGCTGGTCACAAGTAGTCACCGACACCTTCCCCCTCAAACCCTCGTTGTCTAAGGTGTTAATAAAATTGAAGGGCAGACAGCAGTGAAGAGGTGAGTGGGGCCACTGCAGCAGCCCAACCCACCAACCACTTTGTAGCATACCTGCCCCCCAAGGCCCTGTGTGTATAGTCATGTGTCGTGAGGTGTGATGTCCATCCTTCCATCCATTATGTCGTGGGGGCCGCAGCCTAAGCAGAGAAGCCCAGACCTCCGTCTCTCCAGCCACCTCCAGCGTTCCGCGACCAGAATCTAAGGTTCGACTAACGGACGGACCCTCCTTTCCAGCACCCTGGTATAGACCTTACTAGGGAGGCTGAGGAGTGTGATCCCTGGTAAGGTCTCCCTTCTTAAAGGTGGGGACCTGTCAATCCAGTGGCACTGGATGGTGCAGAGGCCTGTCAACCAAGACAGCCCTACAACATCCAGAGCCTTCAGGATCTCAGGGCGAATGTCGTTCCCCCCAGGGGGCCTCCCACCAAGGAGTTGTTTAACCACCTCAGTGACCTCCCAGAGCTGGGCGAGTCATCCTCAGACTCTGCTTCCACTACAGAAGGTGTGTCAGTGGGATTAAGGAGGTCCTTGAAGTATTCCTTCCATCGCCTGATTATAGCCTCAGTTAAAGTCAGCAGTGCCCTACCCGCACTATAGACCGTGTAAGTAGAGCTCCGCTTTCCCCTCCTGAGTCGCCTGATGGGTTGCCAGAATTGCTTTGAGGCTGTCCAAAAGTCTTTTTACATGGCCTCACCAATCTCCTCCCACATCTTAGTTTTTGCTTTGGCCACCACCCGAACCACATTCTGCTTGGCCTGCCAGTACCCATCCGCTGCCTCTGGAGTCGCACGGGCTAACCGAGCCGGATAGGTCTCCTTCTTCAGCTTGATGGTTCTTGTCACCTCCGGTGACTACCATGTGGTTCTGGGATTACCACCACGATGGGGACCAGTCACAATGCTGCCACAGCTCTGAGCAGCAGCCTCAACAATGGAGGTGTGGAACATGGTCCATTCTGACTCAGCGTCCTCAGCCTCCTTTGGAATGCTGTCAAAGTTCTGCCAGGCATTCCCAGCACACCCTCACAATATGTTTAGGTGCACCAGGTCTGTCCGGCATCCTCCCCCACCAAGTGATCCAACTCACCACCAGGTGGTGATCAGTTGACAGCTCAGCTCCTCTCTTCACCTGAGTGTCCAGAACATATGACCGCTCATCTGATGATACGATTACAAAATCAGGCATCAACCTGCGACCTATGGTGTCCTGGTGCCACATGCACTTATGGACATCCTTATGTTCGAACATGGTGTTCGTTATGGACAAACTGTAGTTTGCACAGAAGTCCAATAACAAAACACCATGCAGCTTCAGGTCAGGCAGGACATTCCTCCCAGTCATGCCCCTCCAGGTCTCACTGTCATTGCACACATGAGCATTGAAGTCTCCCAGTAGGACCATGGAGTCACTGGATGGAGCACCCTGCCAAGAGACTCCAGGAAGGGACGGTACTCTGAACTGTCATTTGGTGCATAAGCACAAATAACAGTCAGGACCTGTTCCCTGGACCGAAGGCACAGGTAAGCAACTTGTCTACTGGTGAAAACTCCAACATACAGGCAGCAAACCAAGGGGATACAAGAATACCCACCCCAGCTCGCTGCCTCTCATCGAGGGCAACTCCAGAACAGAGTCCAGCCCCTCTCGAAGAGACTGGTTCCAGAGCCCAGGCTGTGCATTGTGTTACGCCCAACTATATCTAGACGGTATCTCTCAACCTCACACAATAGCTCAGGCTCCTTCCCCACCAGAAAGGTGGATTGGTCCACCAGGGCCTCCACCCAACACGCAAGGCACCCAAGCCCTACAACGACTCCTGCGGGTGGTGGGCCTACAGGAGGGCAGGCCCATGTCTCCTCTTTGGGCTGCACCCAGCCAGGCACCATGGGCTAATGCCCAGCCACCAGATGCTCTCCCTCGAGCTACCTCCCCAGGCCTGGCTCCACGGTGGGCCACTGGTAACCCTATCCCTGGCAGGGTAAACAGTTCCCTTGATGACTCTTCTATAGGGTTCTTTTGAGTTGCTCTTTGTTTGGCCCCTCACCCAGGACCAATTTGCCATGGGAGAACCTACCAGGGGGACAAGCCCCCGGACAACATGGCTCCTGGAATCCCCGGGACACACAAACCCCTCCACCACGATAAGGTGGCGATTCACGGAGGAGAGGTCTGATGTCTACAGCTTAATTAAAAAGGAGGGGCCAGCACACCAAGCAAAGCCATGTGAATAGCCCTGCCCATTGTGGCCTATGCGGCACATGTGCCACCCTCACCGAGATCTTCCATGGGTAAGTGATGTGTTGCTTGAGCGAGTGGGGTGAGAAGAAGGATTGGGATGCAATAATCAGGAGCTAAAGGACAACCCCAGAAGGAGAGTAGGCGCCCATGTTCCCTACACCCACCATGTGGTGGGGAAAAGTGGACCCGGGACCCATGGCGACAACAATCCAGTTGATTGGGATTAAATCTTTCCTGTATGATGGACTTAGGTTGCTGATACTCAAGAAATTTGCTGTTGCTGATTTCATATTTTGATATAAATTCTTGGAATGAAATACATTTTCTCTTTTGAATAACATGTTCTAGATTTGTTTTACCTCTTTCTCTTGCCATGATGGATTCAGTATTTTCTTTTTCTGATAAATATCTGGATCTTTCCAAATGGGTGTTAGTTTACATGGGATAAGTAAAGATGTTGTTATTTTTACAATACAGGTCTACAATAAAAGGCCCCTCATCCATGGAACCAGCTCCCAATTTGGAACTGGGAGACAGACACCCTTTTAAGATTTAAGATTAGGCTTAGAACATCCCTTTTTGATAAAGCTTACAGTTAGGGCTGGATCAGGTAACCCTGAACCATCCCTTAATTATGCTGCTATAGACCCAGGCTGCTGGGGGGGTTCCCATGATGTACTGAGTGTTTCTTTTCATTGACATCTTTTTACTCTGTTTACACACCACTCTACATTTAATCATTAGTTATTATTAATCTCTGTCTCTCTTCCGCAGCGTGTCTTTTATCCTGTATCCCTCCCCTCACCTCTAAATGGCTGTGCAGATGACTGCCCCTCCCTGAGTCTGGTTCTGCTGGAGGTTTCTTACTGTTCAAAGGGAGTTTTTTCTTCCCATTGTCGCCAAGTGCTGCTCATAGGGGGTCATTTCAATTGTTCTGTTTTTTCTGTAATCATTGTATGGTCTTTACCTTACAATATAAAGTGCCTTGAGGCGACTGTTTGTTGTGATTGATGCTATATAAATAAAATTGAATTGAATTGAGCCATAACTGTATAAATCTTTCCTGAATCATTGGTATAGAAGTACAACAATTTTAGTATTAAGATTAATTTCAATAGTATTTTTAATCAACTTGTTCACATTCCCAAACCAAAAACCCTACCATTTTGACAATTCTGACATCTTCAACCATTGCAGACGAGATTTTTGTTGCTAATGATGTGACATACGCCCTGCAGCAATATTGGATGGCAAGAGCAAATGCTCCCATTCAAAAGAGTGAAGTCAGTTACAATTTACAGATTTTGCCCCATGTGGACACTTTTGTTTTTACTCACTCTTTAGTTACATGTTTTGTTTTTGCTACTTGCTCAATTTGATTTTCCAACATCTAACATCTCACTCTTTTGGTTATGTTAAGGCATCAAAATGGTTAGGTTTAGGAGTGTTTTAGGTTAAAATAAACCCATTTAGATTGTAATAACATCTTAGAAAGCTTGACTTGTAATCCCCAAAAGACAAGACCAATGCACTTTTTGTCACACACTGCTTCAAAACACTTTAAAAAGTGTCTTTAGGTTTGTTTCTGAAGACTAGTTTTGTGATTGTATTGTTTGGTTGTTTTAGAAAAGTATAGTCATCGTAGTAAAATGCTAAAAGAAAAACATACAAGTTGTTGGAGTGTTTAATAGATTTTGTTTACTTACGATAAGATAAAGACTAGGGGTGGGACTTTAATGCGTTAATTTCGATTAATTAATTATGGGGAAAATAACTAATTAAAATCTTTAACGCATTTTAATCGCACTGGAACGTTTTTCAGTGCACGAGTTCCAGGCATACAGATTATATCGACGCACAATGTCCAAATTCAGGGGCTGCATCGTTCGAAGGACCCGGCCCACGTCCTTTGCAGCCCACGAAGACCGCAAAGACCGGAAGTGAGCGGCTAGCCTTCACATCAGCGTCGCCTGCCCTCACCTCTGCTTAGCTCATGTCACCTAGCAATGTGAGTGTGAAGCACAGCTGTGGAAAAGCAGCTGGTTAAACGGAGAACGAACTTTTGCTCCTTTTTGTGGTTTAATTTTAATTCTTTTATTGAAAATAAGCTGTTAAAACAAGCATAACACATTTCAACTTCAAGGAATACAGCTGAGTGAAAGATTAATTTCCAACTATATTAAGTGAGACATTAATGTTGAATAAAACTATCCAGTTATGATGCTTAACTTTAATTTCAGGAGTTTGCTTATCGCAGGAGCATTTCGGCCCTTCGTTGGTCTGTGTAGTAAACTGGTGGGAAAATAAACAAAATTTTGAAGTTTAAGCTTATGTATATTGATTCATACTGCAACCAAACTTAAAGTAATATTTCTCATGGTAAATATTGAAATGTGATTAAAATGCGATTGATTTCGATTAATTAATTACAAAGCTTCTAATTAATTCAATTGTTTTTTTTAATCGAGTCCCACCCCTAATAAAGACAGTTTATTACAATTTAAATACAGCTTTATTCTATCACTCTAAATGGGCTTTGATGACATAATTTTCATTCATCAGGGATGTTTGTGTTGTTCTTAACAAAGCTTCCAGTTTACTGTAAATTGTATCAAAAGTTCAGAATATGTTTTAATAAAGTGATGTATTCTGCTATGAACACGGCTCACAACTAGTAAAAATTTTCACAACTAGCTGGCTATATTGTATCTTTAAATAATCTACATGCATTCATATCCAAATTGTCCAATAGCAACAACTGCAAGGTCATTCTCTGGGGATGTCAAAGGTGAAATGCAGTAGGTTACAGTACACTTTCATCAAAGGTAGCTGAATAAACTATTTAAAAAATGAAAATTAAAACATGACAAGAACTGTGTGATTCACTGAAATCTGATCTGATCTACCAATAAATATCACTGTTCTTCAGTAAATAGTACTGCTGATAGAAGTAATTGCAGAATGAATCATCTCGCTAATCCTAAATAAATATCTATACTATAATATGTGTTGCAACCAGAGATCAGGTGGACACTGATGATTTCTGTATGTGGCACTCCCTTTATTTTTCTTGCTTACACCAGTACAAGATCCTTCATCATTGCATAGTCCGCAAACACATTCTCGGGTGCCTCGACGAGAACGCCTCTCATCACTCTTTTTTTCCATGAATGAACCAAAAAAGCAACAACAGAACAAGTTTTTTTCTTCTACCACTTTTTCACGAACAATGTATCTCACTTACTAATTAGCACCACCTTGTGGCAGAAACTGTGCAGTACATATCTCATTGCCCTGTAGATTATGGGCCATTCCTGAATTACTTGTGAACACTGGGAACTGGAAAAACATAGGCAACTGATACATATTCAGTCACTAAACAACAGTATACCCTTCGCATGTGATCAAATGAAAAAAATGAAAAAGACTGGTGGACTTTCATACTCAATATTTTAACACAACACAGAACAATGTCAAAATATTCCACATGTATGAATATTTACATCTCCATATTAGTTGTCCCCTTACACCCTCTCCCACTTGAAGAAAAAAATGTCATCCTGACATTTAATAACAACTTACAGACCTTATACTGTTGCCCCTGCATTCAAGCAGATCCATGAAATATTATAGGCACATTTAGGCTTTAACCTCGATAGTGAGATACTCAGACCGCCGTGCACTGCAGTCATCAATACTCCTGATGTTATCAGTCCTCTCTCTCTTTTTTTTTTTTTTGCCTATCATCAATACAGTTTGTATGCACTTCCTACCCATGACTATGTACTTGGCTGGATCGTTTTTCTCCATAACAGTTCTAACATCAAACTTAATCAAGGACAGAGGTGTGGCCAATATTATGTGTTTCTTGTTACTAGAATCTGCATAAGAAATAAAGGTACTGTCTAGAGGGAGGCGGGTGTGGTACAGTATGTATCCAGTTTACTACCAGGGCCACCAGTAGCCACTGATAGCTACAGTACTTCCTTGGCAAAAACTGTTCTCTCTGTGAAGTTCAGCTCACCAAGTCTATCATATGTCAGTGTCTGGGGCTGCTTTCTTTCTCTCCTCGGATAACGCTCCCCCATCTCCTCCACAGTCTGGTCTGCTGGGCTGTGATTGTCCACCGAGGCAACCTCCTCTGTACTTTCCCCAGTGGCTGGGTAGGTCTGCCCCTCCCCAGCAATTTGCAAGGGTTCCCTTACTTCAGGGACAATCTCTTCAGCTTCCGGGTAAAACTCTTGAGCAGCAGGGTTTAATGCAGATGGCTGTCGGGGCTCAGCTGTGAGCCATGTTATCGTCCCTGGTGACAGGTCATCATTTGATTCCTCACTGTCCGTTTGTTCTGTCTGTTTTTGTTTCGATGCTTCGTATCCTTTCAGCACCACTCAGTTTTGTCATTCTGTTTGTGGTGGGAGTCTTGTTGTGGTTTGTTGTAGCAGGGAGGAAGTCACAAGGTAGCAGCATGTTTCTGTGGAGTATCCTCGTCCTGCCCTTGCCACATTCAGGGTGAACCTCAAACACAGGACTATTTTCTCCCTTCTGACTCTTGATAACAAATGTAATCTTCCCAATAGAAGCGGATTTTACCTGGCCCTCCTCTCTCAACTACATTCTTCACCAGGACCTGACTACCCACCTGTAGTGCAGGACCATAAACCTTTTTGTCATGTTGTTTCTTCCCTCTGTCAGTCAACTTGGAAGCATTTCTGAAGGTGATGCTGTATGCTTCATCCATTCTTTTTCCCCACATATTCCTGGTAGGAGTCCAGACCCTCCTCTCTCTACCAAAAAGTAAAAAGAATGGAGAGTACAGTACAGTTAAATGCATGTATAACTTTAGGGAGGTGACTTTTCCACTCAATTTTCTGTTCTTCTGTGAGTGTCCTTAGCATTTAGAGGAGAGTTCTGTTGAATCTCTCTGTCTGTCCATTTCCCTGGGGGTGATGGGGACTAGTATGAGACCCCTTGATACCAGAGAGTGTTTTTAAGTGGTACAGCAATTTTTTCTCAAATTCTCTCGCTGATATTTGTTGAGCTGATAGAAACGTTGCATTTGAAATTACCTGCCACAACATGTTACTCCATTTACTGTATGCTCGTGCCTCTTCTGTAGCGCTAGCTAGATGTTGAAGTACTGCAGCCACAATTTACAGACGTCTGCACTCGGCCTGGCCCACTGTAACCCCTGAGTACATAGCTATAAATGATACATAAATATTATATGGTTTTGCCTCTCTCATCATTTCATGAATGCAATAAGCCCCGGTGATGGAGGCGACTCCAGTAGGATTGGCTTTTGTGTGTTATGGTTCCTTCATTAGTCTCAGATCGGTTTGATGTTTGAAGGCGCAGTGACCAGAAATAAACCTAAAGTAACGAATCTGTTTTGAAAATGTAAGGAGTAGAAATTAAAACGTTGTCAGAAAAATAAATACTAAAATAAAGTACAGATACCTGAAAAATCTACTCAAGTACTGTAACAAAGTATTTGTACTTCATTACTTCCCACCTCTGTACTTAAGAAGGCAGAGGTGGGGAAAAAAAAAAAAAAAAGAAGGCAGAGGTTTTTTGACTGAGCAAAGCAGACAATAGATGTTCATTCTTGTACACTAGAAAAGTGCAAGTCCGTTCCACATGTTCAGGGCTGTCAGTGATGATTCAGTCCATCGATTATTCACATAAATGCCTCAAAATAGAGTTAAATATCTCTTACATGTTGCTGTAATCACAGATATATATTCAGACTGGGCTTTTTCTTTACCCAGGTGTCAAGAACTAAAGATATTCCACACAAACTTGCGTTAAACTCAATTATTCTTTTATACAGCTGGGGGAGTAGATTGGAAGACCTCTAGCAGCCTGAGGCTGCAGCAGCATAACTAAGGGATTAGCTGATCTAGGCCTAAATCTAAGCTTTATCAAAAAATAATCTTAAAAGTCAAGAGTTATAACAATATAATAAAACAGTAAACCAGAAACAAGTCTGTGTTTGTTTTTACAAGCTGAACAGAGTTGTCAACCCTCTATATATCCTTTCTATGTAAGAATCAGTTTGAGCCTTCCTTTAAATTACATCATTGATAACAAATAAATTTAGCATTATCTCAGTCCAGTATCTTTGTTAAAGTTGCTCCTGCCACCTCTGACTGACATCATCACTGAAATGTTTTCTGTGTCTACATGTTGTTGAAAGAAGTGTTAGTGATGAGTTCAGTTCAGTTTGAATAAAGTTCCAGTATGATACTCTGATTTGATTGAACTGGCATCAAAGCCTTGAGAGGCTGAAATCCTCTTTTGTCTGTTTAGTGAGGTAAAACAAACAAGCTGCTCTCACAATAGGTAAACAAGCAGCGAGATGTTTCATGGTGTGGAGAGAGTTGTCTGGATATTAATTACATATTCCAGGTTTTTGAACCAACAGCGTCTCTAGAGGCAGAGTCTTGTGGGAGGGATGCAGAGTCAGATTCCTGCCAAACAGACTCATCACACAGAGCTTGGCCCTTTCTATTATTCATTTCTTTATGTTATTGTTATGCTTCCAATATGGCGTTATCAGCCCATTTTTTTACAAATGTTTAGCTCAAGCATTTTTTTTTAATTATTTTTAATTCATTTGGATATTTGTGTCATAAAGAGCTTAAGTAGTCTGGAATTAGTGGTGGTGGTGGTGGTGGTGGGTGGGGGGATGGATTGTTTGTTAAATGATCTTCATGCCCCCAGGGCCACAGACCTAAATCTATTTGGACATGGGCTTAGAGCTTGTAAGCCTATTATTCCCATCTGAATCAAAAACAACACATTGTGTGTGCAATAGTTAAATTGGTTGCTCTAACTCCTCAGTCTGCATCTTGCTTGCATGTCCTTGCTGGGCAATACACATAAAAACACAAACGTAGTCATATGCATGAGTTTGTGTAGATATGTACCTGTGGCCTCTATTGCCTTGCAATATCACTCAGAGAACAAAAACGAGTCTAAGCTGCAAATAAAAGAGTCTGTTTCATTGTGTTTGGCTCATACTAGCAAACACAATTTATTATTTTTTAAAATTAAATCAGAATTTAAATGAACTTAAGAAAAAGAAAAAATGTCAGTGAAGAAATGCCACAAAGCATGAAGAGGTTGTTTTTTTGTTTGTTTGTTTTTTTCTTCCACTGATGGACAACGTGTGATCCAAATAGCTTATGGACTGCCTGGTTTACCTTGCCAGATTTAGAGGCTCTTGGAGACTTAAAAAGGAAAAGAAATAGACTGAAATTGAATCCCCTGAAGTTCGGATTTTAGAGCATAACAGAAAAAATGCTCAGAAGATGAGCTGCATGGGATTCTTTGAAAAACAGTTAGAGGAAAAAATGTTCTGTTGAGTAGCAAAATAAGTGATTAAGGATTGCAGAGGCATAAAGATAGGTGACACTCAAGTTTGGGTGAGAGTGGTGGGGGTAATGCATTACGTCTGTGTAGGTTCTCAGTCATCCAGGTCAGTGTAGTCTCTGGAGCTTGAAAAAAAGGCGACTGGACTGCTTTTTTTTTCTTGAAGATGTTTCACCTCTCATCTGAAAGGCTTCTTCAGTTCTCAAACCAAATGGTGGAGAGACCCAGGTATTTAAATCCTAGTGGGCGTAGTCCCTGGAGGTAGTTGTGACCCTCTAATGTTCATGTGCATAATCACATGCACCAAGGTGTGAAAAGAGGTGTGGATCATTACAATCGATGGTTTCAGATGAAACCAATTTAGGACTTCGCTCCATTGTTTCATGTGGCCTATTGAGGTCACTGGAACAAAGGTGTGAACGGGAGATGAGATGTCTGGGAATGGAGCTCAGGATTGGACTGTAAGCGGGGGAAAATTAGTGATGTAATCCACCTCCTCTGTTCAATATGGTGTTTCACAGTGGACATAGATTCTTCTTTTACTCCTTTTTCAAACCATCTGTCTTCCTGGTTCAAAATGTGAACATTGGCATCCTCAGAAAGTGTCCTTACTCCTTCAGATGGAGATGTACTGCTGAGTCTTGTCCTGTCGAGATGGCTCTTCTACGTTGTGCCATTTGTTTGCGAAGAAGCTGTTTGGTTTCTCCAATGTAGAGGTCCGAGCACTCTTCACTGCACTGGACAGCATTACATGACATTTGTCTTTATGATGAACAATGAACAGATTTAGCTGCTTGAAGGATGACACTACTGAACATGATTTTAATTTTCAGAAATATTATGTGTTGGTTCCAAATTGTGTACCATCTGACACTAGGCCCACAAACGCCCCTTACATTTAGTCAGAATAAATTCCAATGCACCCCATATACCTTCTCCTCATTACTTCAATCTTTTTGCACATTCATGTGGAACACCAACCAAACATAGTGCCACTTCAAACCAACTAGCCTTAATTAGAACTGTTTATAAAGTCATCCAGCACTGAATTTTCACCAGTTTTGTGCCCAAATAAAGGAAAACTCCACACACCTACAAATATCACTTCAGTGTGGTTATTTAAAAATGACTGCCTGAGTAATATATAAAATCAAGTTGTCTAAATTGTTGGGATAATTTCTTTCTTTAGTCTCAGTATTAATTCAATTCAATTTTATTTATATAGCACCAAATCACAACAAACAGTCACCTCAAGGCACTTTATACTGTAAGGTAAAGACCCTACAATAATTACAGAGAAAACCCAGAAGTCAAAATGACCCCCAATGAGCAAACACTTGGCAACAGTGGGAAGAAAAAACTCCCTTTGAACACAAAGAAACCTCCAGCAGAACCAGGCTCAGGGAGGGGGAATCATCTGTCATATGATTAATCTCTGTCTCTCTTCCACAGCATGTCTTTTGTCCTGTCTCTCTCCCCTAAGCCGTAGGTCTATAGCAACATAACTAAGGGAGGGTTCAGCATCACCTGATCCAGCCATAACTATAAGCTTTATCAAAAAGGAAAGTTTTAAGCCTAATTTTAAGAATAGAGAGGGTGTCTGTCTCCTGAATCCAAACTGGGAGCTGGTTCCACAGAAGAATTTCAAATTCAATACTGGATTTAACAGGGAGCCAATGAAGTGAAGACAATATAGAAGAAATATGCTCTCTCTTTCTAGTCTCTGTCAGTACTCTAGCTGCAGCATTTTGGATCAGCTGAAGGATTTTCAGGGAGCTTTTAGGACAGCCTGATAATAACGAATTACAATAGTCCAGCCTAGAAGTAATGACTGCATGAATTAGCTTTGTAGCATCACTCTGAGGAAGGATGTTTCTGAAGGCCAAGGTAATGCCATCCAGAGTATGTATCTTCTTAGTTGGAGAAGGATGAGAGCTTCCTAAAGTTTGAGGTGTATTTCCTCCAACCTAATTAGGACCCTCCAAACCCAGTGCAACTTTATATACACTTGCCACATGGTGGGAAAATATACTGTACACCCCAAAATGCAGTGCAGTAATCTTCTTCCAGTGCATTTCCAGAAGCTAGATGTCTTGTGTTTTACTGCTGCTTAGCTTAGGATCAAAGGCATAAATTTTTGCATTGGTATTGATTTTTGTATTATTATTATTATTAGCACAATCATTGCCCAGCTCATGATGTTTAGGCAATTTAAGAAACCTAATTGCAGAGGGGAAACTACCAATCACAAATTTAAATGCAAGAAACAGCTTTGGTTACTGGGTGAGGTGGTGGAAAACAAAAGCTAGTGTACTCTTAGTGGCAGTCCCAATCCTGGATAATGGTGTTAAGGAGAGAAATGCAGAAGAACAGATGGTAGTGGATTTTGGGAAAAGGGTGGAAATGCCTGTGGTAAGCATGTACTTCAAGAAGATGGAGGAACATAGACTTGTGTCTAAGAGTGGAGGAAGGTGCACACAAGTGGGCTACATCTTGTGCAAAAGGTCCAATCTGAAAGAGAAAGCAGACTGCAAGGTAGTGGCAGGGGAGAATGTAGTTAGGTAGCAGTGGATGATAGTCTGTAGGATGACTTTGAAAATCAAAAGCGGAAGCAAGTGAAGATTGTCTCTGATGAGAGGTGAAACATTTTCAAGAAACTCAAAGAAGTCCAGTCGCTTTTTCAAGCTCCAGAGACTACTGTGACCTGGATGACCGAGAACCAACACAGACCAAGTGAAGGATTAAATGGTGGAAGTTGAAAGAGGAAGAAAGTTGCACAGAGGTCGGAGAGACATGATATAAGGTCTGGGTGGTAGGAAAGAGTTACAAGATGACTGGGAAAGTACAGCTGAAGTACTGAGGGAAACTGTCAAAAAGGTGTTTGGTGCATCCTCTGGACAGAGGAAAGAGGACAAGGAGACTTGGTGCTGGAAAGAGGAAGTGCAGTAAAGTATTCAAAAGAAGGGATTAGCAAGAAAAATGGGATAGTCAGAAAAATGAAGAAAGTAGACAGGAGTACTGGGAGGGTAGGCATGGTAAATTGTCAGGTTCTTACATAATGCTTTTCTACTCTACTTTGAGCACTAAAACCACTTTAAACAACATGCATCATTCACCCATTTACACAATTTCATACAAGCACTTCTTTCTACACCTAAGTGCTTTCTATCTAACATTCACACTGCAATGGATGCATCAAAGAGCAACTCAGGGTTCAGTCTCTTGCCTAAGGATTCTTTGGTATGCAGACTGGAGCAGCCAGGGATCAAACCACCAGCCTTTTGATTAGTAGATAACCTGTTCTACCTCCTGGGCTACAGCCACCCCCACACAGCAATGCAGAGGTGGCAAAGGAAAAGGCTTATAATGAGCTGTATCTGAAGCTGGATACTAAAGAAGGAGATTGTATTGATTGATATGCTAGACAAAGAGAACTGGAAAGGATGTGCAGCAGATTAGAGTGGTTAAGAATGCAGATGGAAATGTATTAACGAGCGAAGGGAGTGTGCTGAGAAGGTGGAAGGAGTACTTTGATGAGCTCAAGAATGTAGAAAATGAGAGAAAGAGGAGGATGGATGGAGGAAGGTTAGTGAAGTGCAGATGATTAGCAAGGAGGAAATGAAGGCAGGTAAGAAGAGGACGAATAGTGGAATGTCAACTGGTCCAGATGGCAGTCCTATGAAGATATGGAGATGTCTAGGAGAGAAGGCAGTGGACTTTTGAACTAGATTGTTTAGCAGACTCTTGGATGCCTGAGAAATGGATACGAAGTGTACTGGTACTAATTTTCAAAAACAAGGGTAATCTGCAGAGTTGTAGTAACTACAAAGAGATAAAGTACCATACCATGAAGCTATGGAAAAGAGTTGCTGGAGCAAGGTTAAGAAAAGAGGTGATGAACAGTGAGCAAACTTATAACTTCATGCCAAGAAAGAGAACTACTCCAACTATAGGGGCATTGTACTCCTGCAGGAAGGTCTATGCCAGGGTGCTGGTGTCATGAAACAGCTGTGTGGCAGGCAGGAAAGAGGACCCCAACGCAGGATACGCAAGACGGAAGGTAAGAAATAAACTCAGCTTTATTAGGCAGGGCTAACAAAGGCACGGACAAAATCAAAACTCCAAGAACACAGGGAAAACTTTACAGAGGCACACAGCACAGGGAAACGAAGAGCAAGACGAGGATAAGACGACGACGCGACAACAGGCACTGAAAACACTGGGCTTAAATACATGGGGAACTGATGAGGAAACAGGTGGGAGCACAGGTGACGCTGATTACCAAGACGAGACCAGGGGAAACAAAACTGAATACAACAGACAGAGACCAGACAAACTATCAAAGT
>JASGAU010349325.1:0-21590 GCA_030220045.1 Australoheros facetus | reverse complement strand
GGTTTGATGTTCCGAAACACTTAAGTGTGACAAACATGCAAAAAAACAGGAAATGAGGAAGGGGGCAAACACTTTTTCACACCACTGTATATATATTTCTGTTTGTAAGTGTGTACTTCTACTGTTAAGTGTTGTGAGAACAAGTACATTTTCAAGATTTGGTTTTAGTTACTGTTTTGCTTCATGGTTACATGAAGCGACTGTAGGTCAAGTCAACATATCAAAAACAGCTGTGGGTGTGCACACCAGTGACCAACAGTTTTGTTAGAATACACAAAACTATTTATTAAATATTAATAAAAACAAAACCATCATGTAAAACCATCATGTAAGCCCACAGTTCTGCTGTTATGTGTATGAAAATTGAGTTGATTGGAAAGTATGTACTTTCACTGTTTTATGTTTTGGTTTCTGTTTTTCAGGTTCTGCTCTTTATGTTGTTTACACTGTACCCCCGGTGCTGCTACTGATGTGTGTCCTAGTTATTGTTTATAAGTACAGATGTTCCAGAGTTGAAGGTGTCTTTTACATTCATATACATATACACAGACCCATACATTTCTTGTGCATGCAATAACAGCATAATCCCATCTAATGCTGTGTGTTTTCAGAAGCTGATAACACCATGAGCAGAAATACACCCAAGGCAAAGAGCTCAGAGGAAGTGAAGTGTGTGGCAGGAAGTGGAGTAAGAAAACTTAAGTCTAATGCACTAATAGAGTGGTGTGTCTGTAACACACACCATTATAAATATATGGGCTAAAAGAATTTACAGATTTTTCTCTTCATTGGGTTTGATATACAGTCCCCTCCTAGCATTGGAGTATTGGAACCATGAGGCCAGTCACATTTATTTTTGCTGTAGACTGAAAACATTTGAGTTTGACATTAAAAGATGTCAAACCCAAATCAATACGAGACAATCACAATCATCAGAACCCAGGTCTCTGTAACATGTGCTGCATTTAGAGAACCACAGATATAGAGTCTCTTTGCTGTTGTGTTGATCATTTAAACATTCATGTCTCAGAATCTGCAGCTTCTTTGCAACATCTGTATTTAAAGTATTATTAATATTGTGTTCTGTCAGAACAGGTTACATTTATCACCATGAACCGTACTTCCTTCAGTTTTCTTTATATACGTATTACGAGTCTAGACAGTCATACATGTAGACTGTAGACAGGCATGCAGACAAACTTGACTCACTGGTGGAGGTATACAACCTTAAGGGGATAATTCTACTTTGGTCTCAGTGCTACTGTAGAAAATTCCAAAATTTGTTCATAACAATTCAGGTCTCTGCAACATGTGTTGTTCATTGTTCTGTTTATTATGTGTTGATTCTTCTTTAGATTTATGGAACTCAAGAAGCTGTGATGATCTATAGCGACTATGAAGATATTGGTGGAGATGTACCACACTATGAAAACTTATAAATCTACTGTAATGAAAATTTCCATAAAACCAACAGAAGATAAATAGTTTGCATCTGTGGTCCACACCTTTGCTTTCATTTTTATTGCTCAGTGTTAATAATTATATCTGCTCTGTTTTTATAAAATTGTTTCTCTATGTTTGTTTTGACCTATGTAATCATAAATTTGGATTGAAAAATAGAGCAAAGCTTGAATTCAAAATGAATTTATTACATTTTGTGTAATGTTTTATGTGAGCAGCACATCTGACTACTTTTTTCATCAGGACACAAATAAACCTATTACCTTATTATTAAACAAGAGTATGGCGATATACTACAGAGACATTCAAAGAGAAAATAAAAAATGGCAAAAGAAAATGCACAGAAACATCCACAAAACTGATACCTGGCAGTTTTTCAAACCAATAAACAGAGTTTATACCGGATAAACAGACATCCTTCAGAGGAGCCAGGAAAATCAACTTCCCTCCTTCACTTTCTGTCACAGTCTTCGGTCTTTCAACCAGTGTTTTGTGCTTTCAAGTTCTGTTCCCATGCTCAGTTTTTCCTGTTTTATTTTGCTAGTCTTTTGTGTCTTGTTCTTGGTATTTAGCTTTATATCCCATCTAGTTCCCCCCAATTAATCTCAGCTGTGTCTCGACTTCATTTTCACTGAAACTGGCACTGGTTTGGCAGTGAGTTCTCTGCTGGTGATGTGTTAGTTTAATACTGAATACAGTAATTATGCTGTAGTGTTTGAAATAAGATGATGTATTGGACAATGCTTACAATTGCATCACTCATTAACTGGATTGGCTTCTAATATGTTTTACTATTTATCTTAATAGTAAAATTTGTTAAGTTTACTAACTTTTTAAAATCACCAATGATATGACAGAGGATGAAGTATATCAAAGAAGTTTTAGATATTAATAAGAACATGTGCAACATGAATTGAGAGCACATTGTTTGAAGTAGTAAATTTAATTTTCCTGTATAACTATTATGGACTTTCCAGATGACAGAAAATAAAGATGTTGACAAAAGATGTTCCTCTTTTTAGATAAATCTTGACTACTGTGACTTCTTGACTATCACAGGTTGTTCACAAGCACTCGTCGTCCTAAACTCATTTAGCTCCTCTGTTTGTCATCTGTTTCCAAAACACCAAGATGGCAAAAGCCCCATGTGACTGGGTCTTTTATAAGTTTGTAGCGCTGTATCTATTTTATGCTTATGTTATTCCTGTCTCAAAAAAACATGGTAATGATACAAAGCAGAACTCTGCAGTGCTGCAACATTTGAACAGAATGTACTCTTTTATGTCGGTGGAGCATCTGTGTGAAGCCGAAACATAGATTATAGTCAGTAAGTTAAAATAAATGTTTATGGGTTTACTGAATAAGTAAACTCACATGCAAAACCAACTCTCAATGCTGTTCTCAATGCTCAGTGCTATTACTGCTACATTATTTCCATATCTGGCTTTACATGATCATTTTGAAATTATTTTATAGTTTGTTAGTCTGTGCACAGATACATAATCCCTTATTGGCAAAAGTAAAAATAAGCTAATTAAAGCTGTTTCAAGGAACTCTAATCATTTGAGATCTGAGCTGATCAGAGTTCAATTCCACTGCTGCTAAAGAAGATAAATATTTCCGTCCAGTTCCCAACCAGGAACCATTCGCATCTTAGGAGAACATAAGGATGCTGAATATGGAGCTGTCAGGCAGGAGCAAAGAGCACAGAGAAAATTCAAGGCTGTAGTGAAGGAGGACATGCACATAATCGGTGTGACAGAAGAGGATGCTGGGAATAAAGTAAGATGGAATTTATTCTTATCTTTGAATTATTTAATGTTTTTTTGATTTTCAAAAAGTCTATTGCTTAAAAGCCAAAAGAGTTTAAGAGATTGTTTTTCAAAACCTAAAACTAAACCCTGTGTTTTGAAAAGAAAGACTTTTGAGAACAATTAAATAAATAAATACATATTCTGATAGCACAGGGTAAGAGTTTGGGTCATCAAATTGAGATGCACTGGAAACCACAAGAATTAAAACAATCAAAATAAATGCATAAATTAATTAAAGAAATGCATTCTAAATATCTTTTTCTCCACTAGAAAAATATTAAATGGACATTTAATTGTGTCAATCAGAGCCTTGTAAACAAATCCTGCAAACAATACATATCCAGAACTTTTTTAACACAATGTAAAATTAGGGAATATTGGTCAGTTATTGTTCTGTTGTATGTGAACTTTATCATTATGATATTAGGCTTTGGCACTCCTCTGTGGTAGGACAATAAAATGCTATTTACCAACTGAGTGTTTTTAGTTTAAACCCCAGAATGATGCACACATTCAATTCCTCAGACAAAAGGCTTTGTTTTAGTACCAGCCTAACCGTTTTGAATGGCATTCAAGACAGAATTTCTACATTAGAAAATGCACAAAAGCAAGAGTTTAAAAAAGTGGTCTAAATGCAGAAGTGAAAGTATTCAACATTGGCATGACATGTAGTAACTCAAACTATAGTCATCACATTTCCCATTAGGTTTCTATTTCTACGAAGCCAAGCAAAGATGTGGAGCCTTCAAAGCCTGTTGTTCACCATCTGCAGTAAGTTGTTTAAATCAGTAAACAGAAGAACACTAAAGGTAGATGTAAAACCATGTGTATAGATCTGTTTTTGTAGTGAGGAGCAGAATACCACACTTCTGTTAATCTCGGTCATTTTTTAAGATAGCAGTAACATTGCTAGTATGAATGTTGACGTGACAAAAACAATGATATATTTTTTTCTACTGTCTTTGCAGTTGCTCTGAGATGGGTGACAAATGCAGGAGGGGTGATCTGTGTGAGGGGTTATCTGGGGCGTGAGGTTAAAATTTCCTGCCCCTATGGTGAGGGTTATGAGTCCTATGAGAAGTACCTTTGTAAGAATGACTGTGGTGACGATGATGTTCTTATTACAACATCAAACAGAATAAAAACCAAATACATGATCCATGATGATAAAAGGGCACGAATCTTCACAACGACCATCTTTAATCTTCTTTCTACCGATGGTGGGAAGTACTGGTGTGGGGTGACCAGAAGTGGAGCAGATATCTACAATGAAGTCGAGCTGAAATTAGTGCAAGGTAAAAAAAGACTTCCCAAAGTTTGATTATGCGTTGAATTCAAGTAAAATTTACATACAAAAGACGTTTGTGATTGTAGAGGTTGCAAGGTGACAACAGATAAAAAAAAAAAAAACATAACTTGTTAAGTATTACATGCACTTGCTTTTTCAGCTGTAAATATCACTTACTGGTGTGCTTTAGCGTCACTCATTATAGATGTTTAAGTTTACCTCAGTTTTGTTGCTGCAAGCTAAATATAAAACTTGACATCTCTATTCTGTGGCTGTAACACTGATTTGAGAACTGCATTAAGATTAGTGAGAATGACTTTGCTGCTGTGAGAACTGTGCCCAAAAAAAAAAACCTCATAAGTGTTATAATTTTTTTAATGGCTGTAACACATCATTTAATGCTGGTTATCTTCTTGACAGACAGCTGCTGTGATACTGTGACCAAAATCCAAAGTTATGAGGGATATTCAGTATCCATCAGTTGTACGTATGAGTCTGAGTACCAGAACAACCTAAAATACATCTGCAGAGGAAACCGGCCCTCCACATGTCTGCAGCAGGCACTGATCACCTCTGAGAACAAACAAAATGGACGATTTCGACTTGATGATGGCAACATATTAAGAATATTCACAGTGACCATTGGCAGTCTGGTCCAAAGTGATTCAGGGTCATACCTTTGTGGTGTCCAAAGAAACTCTGACCTGGATGTTTTCTCTGCTGTTCAGCTGGAAGTCCAAGGTGAGAGGTCATAGAGGTCTTATTACATCAGCTGAAAGAAAACACTGTAAAACACGTTTTAATAAAGTTGAATATTTTGTGATTTGATTTTATTTTTTATTCTCTTTCAATTCGACAGAGTGGTGCTGTGTCACGTCAAAAAAAACAAGTGGCACTGCAGGACATCCACTGACTTTACAGTGTCCTTATCCTTCACAACATCGAAATAACAGGAAGTTCCTCTGTAAGGGAGACCACCGCAACAACTGCAATGACATGGTGACGAGTCAAAGTAGATTCACACTGAGAGATGATGTTTCTTCCAGCTCTTTCTCTGTGATTATCAGAGAGCTGGAAGCAGCTGATGCTGGGACATACTGGTGTGGGTCTGATTCACAGTGGAGAGTTGGAAACTACGTGAAGATCGAGCTGTCAGTCGGTGAGATGAACACATTTACATGAAAATAACTGAGTAGAGCTGTGAGTCCTTTTTCAGCCTACTGTTGACACATAGACTGTGGCTGCTGGTTCAGTTCTTTGCAGTGTGACGGAATCACAACAAATAGGCCTACACTGCATTTCACAGGAAGCACTGTAAATTTGCCAAAAATAGAGTTAGAGGGTAGTGCAGTCTGTCAGCTTACTTCTGCTGGACTGCACTACCTCAATTTGTTGCTGACTTAAACACAGCCTCTTCCAGCCTCGAAGAAATCTTTTTTTTTTGCCCCAATGTTGAACTTCCATTTGAAGTGTTTTAATCTTTATCTTGTGAAATTTTCTGCTCTTACCTGCTTAAACAAGACAATTCTAGCACCATTTCTGATTGTGTACTTAGTTCTGTGAGCTAAAAGCTAATGGTGGATGTTAAAGGATGTGATTTAGAGTTCATACAGAACAAATACATATTTATAATTTGTATATCTTATTTGTCTTTTTTTCTCATGAAAGTGAAACCTTTTGTATTTATCTCATACAAAATAAATATAGGCATTACATATGGAAAAAGTAAATATTATGTATAAAATGAGACAACTGGGACCATTTTTATATGTAAATCATATTATGAAACATGCAGTAAAATTCTGATAAGAATTGCTTTGAAAGTATTTCTGTTTCTTTTCAATATAAACGGGTATAACAGCTGTTCAAAAATGTTTCATCAGAGTTTAATCAGAGCCAATGTCACCATATGTTCCTAAAATAAGCCATAGATGATCGTTAGGTGGTCATCTATTGGCCGGTTTGCTATAAACATGAATAAATTAAAAAAAGATTAATTAAAAAAACATTTTCAGTTGAGTGATTAGTTGGTGGCAGTCACTTGGGTCACTCTGAAACTATTTGCTCAACCAAAAAATTATTCTTGTATTAAAATAAAGTTGCTAAAAGCAATAAGAGTCTTTTCCTCCAACAGTCTTTCCGACGCACACCAGCACTGTACCTTCTACTGTAGAAACTCTTGGAAAAACTGTACCTTCTCCAGTAAAAACTCTTGGAAAAACTCCAACACAAATTCCTGGTAAATATATTAAAGGTACAGTACATACAGTGCGTGTCTTTTAGTTTGTACTGCTGTTGATCTGTGTTGGGAGATCAAGTATATTACTACTCCATAAGCTCTGGTTACTCTTTTTGAAATACTTATAGTTTCATAGCTGCAATTTCAGTAAGTTACCTGGGAGTGAATGTAGATCACACCAACATGATCCAGAGTATCAGAAGAGCTGTGAGTGTGTGCACAAGTAATCAACAGTTATCATAAAAGAGACACAATTATTTATAAAATGAAAAGTATCACCCAAAGTCACATCTCTGCTGAATGTCCTGAAGTGCAAAAAGGAAGTTTGTATTTTTACTGTGTTCTGTTTTGGTTTCTGCTTTTCAGATGCAGCACTGTATGCAGTTTACGCTGTGCCCGCTGTGCTGCTGCCTCTGATCTGTGTCCTCGTGGTTATAGTTTACAAGTGCAAACATTACAAAGCAAAAGGTATAGTTTACATCCATAGATATGCACAGACACACATACTCAAATGTGCATGGACAAAAAGAGCATAACCATGTTTTATGCTGTGTTTTCAGGTGATAAAGCTGTCATGAACAGAAATACACTGAAGGAAGAAGGTTTAGAGGAAGTGATGGGTGCAGCGGGTAGTGATGTAAGAAAACAGTCCAGCTGGGTAACCTGTTTCCTTGTATTTGCCATAAGGGTTGTTATGGAGAAAGTTGGTCTGATAGTGATATGGTGGCACTAAACTTTGGTGCTGGCTGCTCACAGAAATACTGGGAGGAAGTCCAGGAGTAGACCCAGGACACGCTGGAGAAATGAGATCTCTCAGCTGGCCTGTGAACACCTCTCTGTGAACATACTCCCTTGGCTGTTTTTGCACTTCCACACTGTGGAATTAATACACACTTATAGTAGCACAATCTCTCAATGTGGTATTTGATTCATTTTTTAAAACTTTAGCTTCTTTCCAGCCTAAAACTAAGTTAAACTACCTTCTTTGCAGGAATATTAGGTGCTGTTTGAATTATTCATTTATTTTTTGCAAAAGACGATTCAGTTTATACCTCTTATTTTAAGTCCTCCAAAGCCTTTATATCACGAGACTGCATAGACATGGTGGACGGATCTAAAAGGCAATAATCTGTGATAGTGGTAATGTAGGAAAAATGTTTTTTAAATGTTTACTTTATGATGGATTTCAAAATATGCCAATAGCATGCTCATGTGTTGTTCATTGGTCATTGAAATAGATTTATGGAAACCAAGACGTTGTGATGTACTCAAAGAAGCAGACCTCCAAACAACAGCGTGCCCGTAACCACTATGATGATGATGATGATCCAAACTACGAAAACTTCACAACTGAAGAAATCTACTGTAATGAAAATTTCCATCAAGCCAACAGAAGATAAACAGCACGTGCATTTGAGGTCAAACTGTGGGTCTCACCTGTGTAGAGATTATCCTGATTGATTAGACTTCAACATTAACAGCTACACAACAAATCTTAATGTACACTGATCCAGACTTCTCATTGTCTCACAGTTGTTGCTCTTTATACATTTATCTACACTTATAGCTTCATTTATTGCTCTTTGTTATTATTTGTTTAGTGTTAATAACATAATTTGGACTGTTTTTGTGACATTTTGAAAAACCTCATGCAAATGACTAACATGAGTGTAAAATGACTAAATAAGCAAAGCAACATGAAATAGAATTTTGGGCCATATATTAATACATTTAATAATACATCCTTTTTGAAAGTTATTTTTGTCTTTTTCAAACATAAATTGCCACATTGTCAGTCTGTTCCAAGTATTTGGATCGAAATAAAGCAGTAAAAAGTCATGTACTCTTTGCATTTTTCATTTTATGATTATTTTTTTCTGTTTTTTCCAATTGAAAATTTCTGACACAAGCAGTTACTGGATACAGCCTTACAGATAAAAGCAAACAAGCGTCTGTAATTCCTCATCAGATGTCACGTAACCATCCAACATATGCAAAATGTAGAAGTTTTTCCCCAACTGTATGTTCATGGTAATGCATCGATGATTTTACTTAAGCAGTGCAACCGCAATAATGTTTTTATTACTATTTTATTTTGTTATTGCTTTATAAAGGCAACTTTTTTTCATCAGTTGACATAAATTAGTAGTTTGCCTTATTAAGCAACAGCATAGCAATATATTCCTTAATATTACGTAAAGAGAAAATAAAATACAAAAAGAAAATGTAAAGTAACATCCACAGCACTGTTGACCTGGTCAGTTATTCAAACCAGTCCAGCCATTTCTGAATTCTGAACAGTTTGGTGCTGGTTGACTGACACCCTCATCTTTAATTTTCTTAATTAGTTTTCTTCAGACGAGTCAGAAAAACTCTAGCTCTTTCAAAAAAGTCAAACTTTTAGTGTCAGCGTTAGTGTGTCTGTGACAGACTGGCGACCTGTCCATGGTGTGTACCCCGCCTTTTGGCCTACGGAAGCTGCGATAGGCTCCAGCCCCCCTGCAACACTGAACTGGATAACCAGAAGAAAATGGGTGGATGGATGGTTAGTGTGTCACAGTGAGCCCTTTGTTGGTGCTGTCTCCTCTTAAATATAAATTATATTTGCTCTTATTAATATGGCCATAACCTATTATGCGGTGTGCATAAGCACCACATCATTAGTGATTAAAACAGTTATAAAATTAAGTACAGCTTTAATAAAAATGATCAAAATCAATAAACATGAAAACTGAAATTTTACAACTAACATAGCCAATCTTAATATCTAATAACAAGTGATGTGATCTGAAATCTGAAATGCTACAACATAATTACTGTCTTTGGTTTTTAACTGAAAGGAACATGAAAGAAATAAAGATGTTCCTCTTTTTTGATTAATCTGTCCTTGAAATGTGGAAGTGATAGCAGTGGCAATGATTTCACTGAGAAGACTGCAGATTTGAAAAAATAGAAATAACAGCAGTTTCCATGCTGCATCTGCATGTGTCACCAAATTGCTTAAAGGGAACTTCAGCTGAAACTTCGCTATAAACAAACTTGTTGTGGTTTGGCTTCATTGCGCAGAAATAGTGTTAAGCAACAGACTAATAAAATACTAGAACTGTACCGACACAGTATTCCCCAGCATCCACAGAATAAAGATCAGAGATGGTCACTGTGAAGGTTTGTGCCTGTTTGTCATCATAAACTGAAATGAATTATCTGCAGACTTCTTGTACAATCTGTGCTACACAGCAAAATGTACCAGAACCAGAATCACTACTGCTAACAGTGCCAACTCACCTGTCAGTCAGGTATGGTAAAGGTATTGCTTGGGTTCTGTCCAGGTACTCCGGCTTCTTCCCACAGACCAAAGACGTGCATGGCACCGGCAGCCTATCCAGGGTGTTCCCCTCAGCCTGCCTTTTGCCCTACAGGGCCGGGATAGGCTGTTTGTTTAAGGATAGGTTAAGAAAGGTAGCATCAGTGGTGCAATGTAAAGAATTGCACTGAAGTACAAAATAGCCCTTCTGTATTTTCAGAACTTTTAAAACCATACAACCATAAGAGGAAAATGTGTTAGTTTACTACATTACTATTATCTGACAGAACTAGTTAGCTGCTTTGCCAAATGTATGAGGAGCTTATAGAGCTGTGATTGTAGAAATTCTTGGGTTATTGACGAAACACTAATAAAAAATAGTAAACAGTTAATAATATAATTGATAATTGAAACTCACTGTGCAATGAAACCAATTTTTCATGAACTCAGCTGTTTAAATGTGTGATGTTAGCAGTTTTACTTTTCTGGTTTGCCTGTTGGTTGGACAATGCAGCAATGTGATGATGTCACTTTAAGTTTTCTTAATACTTAGAAGCCAACAAATGAATTAACTGAGAGCAAAATCAGCAGATAAGTCTTCAATTGCAAAAGGAAAATGTTCATTTTATATTAATGGGTCAGTAATATGGAATAAAACTCAATGGTGACTCAATGGAGTGAGTGACTTTAGTTTTTAATGATTTAAGAACAGTTTCCTAATTATACTTAAATACTTTATTGTACGTATCTTTTCGGTTCAAGGCAGTTGTAATAGTGCAGTTTATGTGAAGTCTGAATTCTTCTTTTACCACTAGGTGGCATATGTCAGCTGTTTTGCAAATTTTGAAATGCCTTCATCAGAGGGGCCACCTAAGAATGGTCAGGCTCCACCCCAGCTTCCCTTTGTGTGTTTAATATTTCCTAGTATTAGGAATTGCTCCTGTCTAGTTTCTGTTTTGGTGTTTACGTATCTGTTTCAGTTTATGATGACAAACAGGCACAAACCTTCACAGTGACCATCTCTGATCTTTATTCTGTAGATGCTGGGGAATACTGTGTGGGTTGATTAGAAACATTAAACAATAACTATGCATGTGTGGGCTACACTGGGGGGCAGGCGGGTTAATCCACACAGCAGGTTTCTCATTCTCATGATTGCTTGCATTTAAGCTTTTCTCTCAACAGGTCTCCTCACAGCAGCTGCAGTCTGTGCAGAAGGAAGCAAAGGAAGTCCATAAACAATATCAAACTAAACTAAACTAAATAATATCAAACTAATCACAACAGAGAAGGAGGAGCCGCGCTTTGGTACCACATACAGTGCAGCAATCTGGCATTAACTAAGAGAAAACTTCAGTCTTAAATATCAAGGGTGTAATCAGCCCAACTGTGCACAGGTGAGTAATCAGCAGTGACCTTCAGGTGTGTAGGCAGTGACGGTGAAGACCCAAGAAACGCTCTGCCTCTGGAACACACAAACAGAAACACACACATACAGACAGGAGAGAGCGAAAGGGAAGCAAATAGATAGAAAATGTGACTCAAACAGGGAGGACCAGGGCACCATGGCAATAAGTATAACTCATGGGGCCTGAAAGCTGAAGTCTCTGCCTCCCATTCTACTCTTAAGTATCTTAGAAACCACAAGTAAGCCAGCAGTCTGAGAGCGAAGTGCTCTATCGGGGTTATGTGGTACTATAAGGTCTTTGCGATAAGATGGAGCCTGATTATTCAAGACCTTGTATGTGAGGAGAAGGATTTTAAATTCTAGTCTAGATTTAACAGGGTGCCAATGAAGAGAAGCCAATATGGGAGAAATATGCTCTCTCTTTCCTGTCCCTGTCAGTACTCTCAGTTTTATCTGAATTTAGAAGCAGGAAAGAAGAGGTCATCCAGGCCTTTATGTCTTTAAGACATTCCTGCAGTTTAACCAATTGATGTCCGTCATCTGGCTTCATGGATAGATAAAGCTGAATACCATCTGCATAACAATGTAAATTGATGCAATGCTTTCTAATAATACTGCCTAAGGGAAGCATATATAGTGTAAATAAAATTGGTCCTAGCACAGAACCCTGTAACAGAACTCCATAGTTAACGTTAGTGTGTGAAGTAGACTCCTCTTTTACATGAATTGGTCTATTAGATAAATATTTGTTTCTCTAATATTAAAATTTTATGTGTGAAAAAATCCATGAAGTCACTACTAGTTAAAGTTAAAAGGAATACTCGGCTCTACAGAGCTCTGACTCTTTGTCAGCCTGGCTACAGTGCTGAAAAGAAACCTGGGGTTGTTCTTATTTTCTTCAATTAATGATGAGTAGTAAGATGTCCTAGCTTTACGGAGGGCTTTTTTTAAAATATAGCAACAAACTCTTTTTCCAGGCTAAATGAGCATCTTCTAATTTATTGAGACGCCAGTCCCTCTCCAGCTTACAGGTTACCTGCTTTAAGCTGCGTGTTTGCGAATTAAACCAGAGTCAGGCACTTCTGATTTGAAGCTTTCCTTTTCAGAGGAGCCACAGTATCCAAAGTCGTATGCAGTGAGGATGTAAAACTATTGATGAAATAATCTGCCTCACTGTCAGCAGAGTTTAGGCAGCTTCTCTGCACTGTGTTGGCACATGGCACTGAAGAGCATAATAATGAAGGAATTACATCCTTAAACTTAGTTACAGCACTTTCAGAAAGACTTCTACTGTAATAAAACTTCTTCCCCACTGCTGTGTAATCCATTAAAGTAAATGTAAATGTTATTGAGAAATTATGTTATTAAGAATTCAGTGCTTTGAGAATAAGTATGTTTTCACACTATGAGATATGGCTAACATTTGGTTTTAGTTATGGTTATGGCTTCATGGATACATGAAGTGAATGCGAGTCAAACCAGTATATCAAAAACAGCTGTGGGTGTGTGCATCAGTGACCAGTAGTTAAGTTAAAATACACATAACTATTAATAAAACCATCATGTAAGCCCACAGTCTTATATGTGTTATGTCTATGAAAAATGTGTTTTGAAAGTGTGTACTTTAACTGTATTCTGTTTCTGTTTTTCAGATTCAGCACTCTGTTCACACTGTCGCCTTAGCTGCTACTGACATGTGCCCTAGTTATTTTTATAAGTACAGATGTTCCAGATTGAAAGGTATCTTTTACATTCATATAGACATAGAGACCCTTACACTCAGATGTACATGAAAAACACAATAACCACATCTAATGTGTTTTTTCAGAAGCTGATTACACCATCAGTGGAAATACACCCAAGGCAACGAACTCAGAGGAAGTGAAGTGTGTGGCAGGAAGCAGAGTAAGAAAACAAAAGTCCAAAGACTTAATAGAGTGGTGTCTCTATAACAGACTCCATTACATATATATGAAATAAAGGAAAATACCAGTTTTGCTCTTAGTTGTGTCTAATCTTAATTTTAAGATGATTCATCTGCATTCATATTAATGTCTGAGCAATAATAAGATATAAAACTCACATGGGTCATTTTTCTGCAGTCAAAGCTTGCACTTTCAATTCTTTAAGTACAGTTTCCTAAATATACTTAAATACTTTTAACTCTTTTAATACAAGGCTTTTACTTTTAAAAGTGTGGTTTACGTAAAACAGCTTTCCCTCTTTTACCACTAGATGGCACATGTCAGCCACTTTACAAATTATTATTTTATACATTAGTTTATAAGAAGAGCCAGCCCTCTGTGCTGATAGTTCAGCTCCGCCTCTTCCTTCACATTGAAGATACACGAAATGACCCCACTGTGTTGATAATATTTTCATTACTGAAAATAGTTCCTGTTAAGTTTCTATTTGGATGAGCCAAAGCAAAGATGTGGACTCTTCAAAACCTTCTGTTCTCCCTCTGCAGTAAGTTGTTTAATTGAGTAAATAAGTAAACATTAAAGGCAAATGTTGATTAAATGGTAAATTTATGTTTTAGCATTAAAGAGTATGCGGCATCCTGTACTGCTCTTGGTAATTTTGCTCTGCAGTATTAACACTGCTAGTATGAAAGCTAACTTGACCAAAAAAAAAAATTGCTTTGTCTTTTTAGTTGCTCTGAGATGTGTGACCAGTGCAGTGGGAGTGATCCATGTGACTGGATATGTGGGGAGAAAGGTTAACGTTTCCTGCTTCTATGATCGGGGTTATGAATCTTATGAGAAGTACCTGTGTAAAAACGGCTGTGGCAGCAGTGATGTTCTTATTACAACATCAGAACCAGTGAAAAACAAATACTCAATCCATGATAACAAAACGGCACGAATCTTCACCACGGCCATCTCTGATCTTCATTCTGTGGATGCTGGAACATACTGGTGTGGGGTCAGCAAAAGTTGGAAAGATATCTACACTGAAGTCAAGCTGAAATTAGTGCAAGGTAAATAAAGACTTCCCGAAATGTAAATAAAAGGGCACTCAGTAGAGCCCATACCCCAAATTTTCTATGTGCCGATATTGTGCAGCAATAAACACCACCCAATGTTATCACATTCCATCTTAAACTACTAGATCAGAAAGACTAGAAATTTATTTTCTTGGCTTTTAAAAACTGTAAAAAATGAGTCTATATTTTTATTTGAAAAGGGCATGTACAGTCAGAATATATTTCATTTGGTATATATATACCAAATGATGGTGTATATATATATATATATACACACACACCATGGCTCACCACAGCTTTCTTCCTCTGCTTTCAGCTTGTTTTATCCCTCTGCTTGTCAGCTTGGCCGATTTTTGCAAAAAACAGTTGAAGAGGTGTACCTAATACAGTAGCTGCTGAATGTATGCGGCATGACTTTTCTAGAATATGCTGTAGCTATGTTCTCAGATTGTATACATTTTCTTTCTGATTTATGATTAATATAGTTTCAGGAGTATATTTTGCTTTTCTCCATTTCAGCAGTTTTGTTTAAAAATAAATCATTCACATTTCATTTTTGTGTCTGACCACTTTTACTCTGCGTTAGGCCTACATTTTTGCAGTTTTCTTTCTAAAGTCAGGGAAAAAAATTAATCATTCTAAAGCTTATTTGAGAGTTTAAATATATTATTGCCGTACACGCAAACACGCGCAGTACTGGTCAGCATTGCATTCAGGAAAGTGAGTGATCTAGAGTTGTGTCTCACAAAAGTACAAACTGTTTTGATGAGTTGTGAGATTCAAGTGAGAAGTTCATCAACACGGTCACAAATATTTTTAGTAGTAAAGCATGTGTAAAAACAATGAGAAAGGCTGTTTGTTTATTTTGTTTATTTATTTAACCTTTATTTTACCAGGTACAAACATGACCTGGCATGTGGGTGAGGAAATGTGTTACTGATTTGAGAACTGCATTAAGATTAGTGAGAATGACTTTGCTGCTGTGAGAACTGTGCTTTAAAAAAAAAACCTCATAAGTATTATAATTTTTTTCATGGCTGCAACACATCTTCTGATGCTGTTTACCTTCTTGACAGACAGCTGCTGTGACATTGTGACCAAAATCCAAAGTTATGAGAGACATTCAGTATCCATCAGTTGTCCGTATGAGTCTCAGTACCAGAACAATCTTAAGTACATCTGCAGAGGAAACCGGCCCTCCACGTGTCTGCAGCAGGCACTCATCACCTCTGACAACAAACAAAATGGACGATTCAGACTCGATGATGAAAATGTATTGAGAAATTTCACAGTGACCATTATCAGTTTGAGCCAAAATGATTCAGGGCCTTACCTTTGTGGTGTCCAAAGCAACTCTGACCTGGATGTTTTTACTGCTGTTGAGCTGGAAGTCCAAGGTGAGAGGTCATAGTTGTAAATCACTGAAAGAAAACATTGTTTACTAAGAAACTTGAATATTTGATGATTCTGTCTATTTCAATCTGACAGAGTGGTGCTGTGTCAAGTCAACTAAAATAAATGGTACTGTAGGACATCCACTAACTTTGCAGTGTCCTTATCCTCCACAACACCGAGATAAGAGGAAGTTCCTCTGTAAGGGAGAGCGCCACAATTGCGCAGACATGTTGACTAGTGAAAGCAGGTTCACACTGCAGGATGATGCTCCTTCCAGCTCTTTCTCAGTGAGGTTCACAGAGCTGGAAGCAGCTGATGCTGGGACATACTGGTGTGGGTTTGACCCACAGTGGAGAGTTGGAAACTACACCAAGATTGAGCTGTCAGGTAAGCTGAACAGGTTTGTATATGATAACACAATGAATAGATTTGTAAGCTATGTGCTTGTTTGATCTCAGTTCAGTTGCCTAAAGTGTGATCAAACAAAAGGTTTCAGTACAGTGTTCACACCAAGCTTAAAAAAATAGCAGCACTAAAAATGGAACTACTGAGAGCCTCACTCACCACTGCTGGTAATCACTATGAAAACCTTTTGCTGCCTCTTCAAAACAAATTTGGGGGGATTTATTTTTTTTCTTTGCCCGAATATTAATATCATGAGAATTAATATTATGGAATATATGTCATTTCAATAGCAAAACTCCACCAATTTAATGTCTATGAAATCGAGAAACAGAAACAAGCATTGCTAGCATGGATTTTTTTTTTTTGTAATCTTTTTTTTGGAAATTCAATGGAGACAACTTGGAAAATTGCATGTTGGGTAAACTTTAAAGGGTCATATCAGCACGTAGGTTTTAATACCAGGATCATTGGGTTCCTGTTCTGTCAGTTTGTAGAGTCAGTCTGTCTCCAACATCACATTATGATATGTAATCATGGTATCAACACTTGCTACAGTTTCAGTAAAATTATTGTGTGTGTATATATATATATATATATATATATATATTCCATATGCTATAACATGTTTTGACAAGCCTCAACAGTTGAAAATAACTAGAGTTTTTCATTTTTTTTGAACCAGTAAGCAATATGTGATGGATAGTTAAAAGTTTGTCTTATGATAAAATTGCTGTAAGCACTAAGAGTCCTTTTCTCTTGCAGTCTTTCTGCAGCACACCAGCACTGTAAATCCTTTTACCACAGTGGAGACTCTGGGAACAAATATCACTGGTAAAGCTATTAATGAAACAGTATGTGTGTGTGTGTGTGTGTGTGCCTGTTAGTGTGCACTTCAACAGGTAAGTGTTGTGAGAACAAGTACATTTTCACATGATGACTTAAGGTTAACGTGGTTTTGTTATGGTTATAGCTTCATAGTTACATGGAGTGAATATAGGTCAAGCTAATAATAACAGCTACAGGTGTGCACACCAGTGACCAGCAGTTAAATTAAAATACATATAACAATTAATTTAAAATCATGCAAGCCCACAGTCCTGCTGTTATGTCTGTGAAAATTGAGTGTTTTGGAAAGTGTGTACTTTTTCTGCCTCTGGAGCTTGAAAAAAGGGCAACTGTATTTCTTTAAGTTTCTTGAAGACGTTTCACCTCTCATTCAAAAGGCTTCTTCAGTTCTCAAAGGCCCACTAAATACCCTGGTATTTAGTGGGCGTAGTCCCCTGGAGGTGGTTGTGACCCACTATTGTTCATGTGCATAATCACATGCACCAAGCTGTGAAAGAAAGGCGTGGCTCATTGCAATCAGTGGTTTTGGGTGAAAATGCGAACACGCGCATCTTCCAAAGAGCACTCTTTCTCTTTTAGGTGCAGATGTACAGCTGAGTCTTGTCCTGTCGAGGTGGCTCTTCAATCTTGTGCCATGTGTTTGTAAAGAGGCTGTTTGGTTTCTCCACTGTAGACCTCCAAACAGACATCAGTTTTGTCCTTGGGATGAACCAGCTTTTGCCTTAGAGTGTGACTAGGTTTAAAATAAACTGGGATTCATGCTTGGAGAAAATTCTTCTGAGTTTCTCTGATAAGCCTGCTACATCAGGGATGGCAATGTTGTTCCGCTTGTCCTTTCCGCTTGTTTTTTTTCAAGCTCCAGAGATTACTATGACCTGGAGGACTGAGAACCTACACATGCATACTTTTACTGTATTCTATTTTGGTTTCTGGTTTTCAGGTTCAGTACTCTATGTGGTTTACACTGTGCCTCCTGTGCTGCTACTGACATGTGTGCTAGTCATTGTTTATAAGTACAGACGTTCCAGAGTGAAAGGTATGTTTTACATTCATATACATACACACCGACCCTTACACTCAAATGTGCATGCAAAAGCAGCATAGCATCAGCTAATGCTGTGTGTTTTCAGAAGCTGATAACACCATGAGCAGAAATACAGCCAAGGCAAAGAGCTCAGAGGAAGTGGTGGGTGCGACAGGATGCAGAGTAAGAAAACTAAAGTCCAAAGACTTAATAAACTTCAGTTCTATTTTATTTACAGAACACCAAATCACAACAAACAGTCACCTAAAGAGTGGTGTGTCTATAACACACTCCATTATGAATATATGGGATAAAAGAAAGTACTGGCGTTTAATATGTAAAATTTGTTTGGAATGTGGCACAACTAGAATTTGTGGACTAAATATGTGCATATTTTTTTTATTTTCTAATACTTGGAAAAAGAACCTGATGAAGCTGCTAAAACTATGAACAGCCTCACATAAACCTAAAGCAAGGCATGAGTCTTGTGTGAAAGCAGGCGAGTAGCTGAAAGTCAGAGAGGCCACAAAAGTTGCAACTGGAAACTGAGTCATATTTTTGAATGGGGTTTTTGTATGTATGTATTTAACAGCCGTCTGACTTCACTTACATTAGTTATTAATAGCTGGCTCTCTTCCACAGTATGTCTTTTGGCTCTTCTCTTTCTCCTCATCCCCAACCTGTCATGGCAGATGGCTGCCCCTTCCTAAGCCAGGTTCTGGTTTCTTCCTATTAAAAGGGAATTTTTCCTTCCCATTGTCGCCAAGGGGGTTGTTTTGATTGTTGTTTTTTTTCTGTATTATTGTACAATCTAATGAGTCGTGAGGTGAGTATTTGTTGTGATTTGTGCGCCCATCCTCTCTTTTATTCTGAACATGGTATCTCAGGGATGCCTGAAGAGAGTTCTACAAATCGGATGTTGTAGCCTGATTAAGAGTGAACTGATTTTTAAAAAAAATCAAAGTTCAAGATCACAATCACCAAGAGGTGCTTCCCTGGTCTGCTTTCACTTTCATATCACAGTGTGACATTAACTGTTGACAAAAGAGTGCACGGTGTAATTTTTACTACACGTGAGTTCATTGTAAGTCTGCAGCTAGCAAGCAGCAAGCTAACAAGCATAAGGCATTAATTTAGTTTGGCTAAAGTGCTCAGAAAATGTCTCAATAAGAACCCAGTTTCTTCATCATGTGTTGTTCTTTGTTCTGTTTATTGTGTGTTGATTCTTCTTTAGATCTATGAAAATCAAGAAGCTGTGATGACCAACAAACAACAAAGCGACTGTAACCACCATGAAGATGCAGGTAGAGATGAAGAAGACTACGAAAACTTGACCACAACAGAAGAAATCTACTGTAATGAAAATTTCCATAAAACCAAATAGATAAATAGACTTTGGAAATGTGGTCCATACCTTTGCTTTCATTTTTATTTAGTGTTCATAAAATGATCTGCTCTGTTTTTATAAAATTGTGTAAAAACCCAAATGTAAATGATCAAGATGAGATTAAATAAGCAAAGTGAAATAAATTAAAATTTTCAAGCTTGTAATGACATGTTTAATAGTACATTTATTTCATTTCATTCAATCTATTTAAACAGAAATTGTCACTTTATCAGAATGGGTCAATTTCAGACATTTGGATCAAAAAATAGAGCAAAATAAAAAAGCAGTTTATATATATAAAACAGACATCAGGGCATAAATATGTCTTTTGCCTGATTAAGCAAGTGCACTAAAAGAAAAGTCACTCAAAGAACATTCACAAAACTGTTGACTTGGTCAGAAGTTCAAACCAAACTCGGTCATTTCTAGTAAAGAGAGTTTGGTACAAGGGAAGCAGACACATATCCTGTACTTTGACCCTTTTTCAGAGGAGCCAGAAACAAACAGCTTCATCACTGGTTAGTGTGTCACAGTGAGCCCCCTGCTGGTAATGTGTAACACTGAATACAATAATTATGGTGCAGTATTTGAAATAAATGTATTGGAGAAGACTTCAAATTGCACCACCCATTAACTGTTTTTTTGGATTGGATTCATGTATGTTAATTGTAAAACTTGTTATTGAGTGTACTCACTGTTTTAAATCACTAATGAAATGAAAAGTAATAGCTTTATTTTTTCTAGGATAAACATTTTTGGACTTTCTAAATGACAGAAAAAATGCTGATAAAAGATGTTCCTCTTTTTAAGATAAATCTTTCCATGAAATTTTGAGAAGACTGTTGTAGAAAGCATATCACAGTGGGTGCAGACTAAAATATAAAAATTACACAGCACCTTTTTTTGCATTACTCCTTGACTGCAATCATATTCTACTGTCAGGATGAAGAACCTGTAACAGCAGTCAGTCCTTCACAGCAGCTGTAACAGTATACTGCTGAAGGAGCTGCTCCAGGCCTCCACAGTCTCAAGCAGGAGGGTGAGATATGTCGTCCATCATGGACATTAGCTTGGCTAAATTCCTGCTTTCACCCACCTCCTCTGCGGTGTCTAGGGGACGGGCCAGGACAGAACTGGTCCTCGTCACCAGTCTGTTGTTTCCTGTTGTTCTTTATGTGCCACCTCACCAGCAGGCAACCACATACAAGATTGCAGAAAGCCAACACCGTGTCATTAAAAGGTCCTTAGTGATGTCGCGCACACCCCAGAATACCTCAGCCTGCCCAGTAGATGGAGTCGACTTTTGCTTTTCTTGCTCAGAGCTTGAGTGTTATGCATTTGAGCTCACTGAACAACCAGAAATTTGTACAAAGGCCTTTGGGCTTCAGGGTCCTGTGCAGTATTTTAGGTTTTCCTAGTGCCGCACTCATCTGGACAGAGAACTCAGATCTAATTCCTGAAGTCTGCTGGAGCCATTCTCCTAGTTTGAGGGTCACTGCCTTGAGTGCTCAGATTACCTTGTTAGTTCTCGAGTTTTTCATGTTCCTTCTTTTTGATGTTACCATGTATTGGTACATCTATCACTACAACTTTCGTCCTCTTCTTGTCCACCACTACTATGTCCGGTTTTGTTCCACTGCATGCAAATGACAATAAAGAATCCTTGAATCCTTAAAAGACTGATGTTTGGCCTGGGACACAAAAACAGAGGCTTCAATCAGATCTGTAAACTTTTAGAATTACGAAGTTTTTTGGAGTTTGAATGTAATTAAATAACTGCAAATATAGTTTTGCACATATGGGTTTAATTCATCACGCAATCGTTAAATTCAGATATCTAAAACTGCATTTTGACTGGTCATAATTACGTTTTAGATATCTTAAATTGTAATTACAGATGTGTGACCCGTCAAATGACGAATCCGGTGTTGTCATTTGAGATATCTTGAAAGGAATTTTGACTCGTCAAAATGTAATTGAAGATATCTTGAATTATTATTCTTACTAGTCAGAATGTAATTGCGGATATC
>JASGAU010349324.1:0-15850 GCA_030220045.1 Australoheros facetus | reverse complement strand
TGTGTGTGTGTGTGTGTGTGTGTGTGTGTGTGTGTGTGTGTGTGTGTGTGTGTGTGTGTGTGTGTGTGTGTGTGTGTGTGTGTGTGTGTGTGTGTGGAGCTGGACTGTAACAGTGGAGTTAGTAAGTCAAAGACAATTCCTCCTCTGCCGTTCCTTTTTCATTTTATTTGTCTCACCCTGATGACCTCACACTTTTTCATCCTGTTAGCTGTTCCAAAAGCAGAGGAGGAGTGTAAGGAGACCTGAGCAGAGAGACCCAGCTGCTGCTCGCTGACAGACACAAACACAGCCAGGCTGTGAGGTGGCAGGGAGGAGCTGTTACTGTAGCAGTGTCTGTGTTTTGTTCCTGTGCTGTGATCAGTAAGTGCGCCCTGTGCTGCTGTGTGTCACAGCGCAGTCTTCAGTGCGTCCACTAATACTATTATCGTGTTGAAGGGGGTGGCTGTAGCAGGTAATCGACTAATTGGAAGGTCAGTGGTTCGATTCCTGGCTGCTACAGTCTGCATGCCAAAGTATCCTTGGGCAAGATACTGAACCCCAAGTTGCTCCTGATGTGTTCACTGGAGTGTGTTAGATGTTAGACAGACAGCACTTAGGTGTAGAAAGAAGTGCTTGTATGAGTGCGTGTGAATCTGTGTGAATGGAGTGTGTTGTATAAAGTGCTTTGAGTGCTCAAGTAGAGCAGAACAGCACTGTACATGATCCAGTGCATCAACTACATGCTAACAAGGGATCCAGCACCTCAGAGATTTTAGTGTCTTTTAGTTTCTACTTTAGATTTTCACAGTACAGGAAGTGTTGGTTCCTTGTTGATGAGCAGCTGAAGGCAGTTTCTTCCTCTGAATTTGGTGGAGAACAAAAACAAATTTGTGGCTCTGTGTGCTGATGATCTGTCACTGATGAGTGAATCTGGCTGTTCGCAGGTGAACCGAACTGCTGCATTAAACGGTTGCTCTGAGGAAACAACCCCCACCTAAAATAGTGCCATTGCCCCACCTTACTGACTGTTTTTCATTTTCTATTCTCCAGACCACAAAGTCACCACCATATATGCACAAGTGTCATCAAGGCTCTGAGCCAATAAGCCATTGGTGACAAATGATCTGTTCCATGGCTGTTTCCACCCAAAGTACCCAGAACTTAGATCCTCAGAAGCTTTTTCATCCTCTCAAACCCAAAAGGGTCCTTCAGGCTGCTGCTTTTCCACTGTAGCCTAATGACCCCTGGACATTCAGCACAGTCACCTGAAAGCAGCACATTTCAATTCAAGCCCAGCGGGTGTCAGTGATGCAGATGACTGTACAACAACACCATATAAAACAAACAACAGATAATTGTAACAGCATCACAGAGCAGCTGATGGTGAATTCCTGTTGATGGGCTCATTAAGTCAGAGCTTGGAAAGAGATGAGTAGTAGATGCGAAGCCTGTCCCCAAACCTCCCACACTTTGTCAGAGTAATCCTTTCAGCTCTTGTGGACGTTGAAATACTTTCCCCAGTGCTCAGACCCCGGACCCAGCAGTGGACCTCCTCCAAATGTCCCCCATCTCTGGGGAAATGCTCCTGTTTTAAACAGAAGGACCGAGTCAGCAGATTTAATAGAAGTGTGCAGCATTAATTTTGTCATTGTGAAGAGCATCAATATCGGTGAAACTGTGTGTACGTGCGCCCGCCCGCATGCACGTGGGTATCTGTAGCTTTGAGCTCTGTGATCCAGCTGACTGGTTAGGGCTCCTCCTCTTTAGGGAGGGTATGGATGAGTTGTGTGTGACTCAGACAGGAGGTGATGTGAAGTTGTGTCTTCACTTTATAATTTTTTCCAGTTTCCTGATTTAGCTCCTCCCTCTTTGTGACTTCACTTTTCTGTTTGACTGACAGTGGACAGGTAATTCCTCTAAATCTAATCTTTGTTCCACATCCAGTGATAAGATGATAACGTGTGTGTGTGTGTGTGTGTGTGTGTGTGTGTGTGTGTGTGTGTGTGTGTGTGTGTGTGTTACAAGGAGGAATGTTGAAATACCTGCTGGGATAAAGTGGAGGATTATTTTGTGTCATTGCAGCTATGCAACATTCTCAGATGTCCAAGCAGGAGCCAAGGAGACCCTGCAGGTTTATCCCAAAGGTGAAGTGTTTGAGCACCATGCCAGTGTGGGTACCTACACCCTAACATTCCTCCTGCAGAGCGAGGGGGGCGCAGAGGCAGACAGCAGGGGACACTGCTGTTTACAGGAGGACGTAAAGGAGCTGAGGAGACTAATCCAGCTTCACAGACACACCGAGGTGAGCAGACAGCACACAGCTTTTTCCATTTCCTGACCTCTTATGGACTTTGGCTTGTTTGTATGTTGTGTGTTGCCTTCATTTCGTGCAGCTACAAAGTAAACTTTGTAGCTGCATTGCTCGCATACTGCACGGGGCTCTCAGACACAGTCAGCTCTCTGGTATCACTGTTATGCACGTGTATGTGCACAGTTCTTATTGGGTAACTTGCAGAGTACAGACAGAGTTAAGCAGGGTTTCTGCTTGCTGCGATGTGACGGTGAGATAACGAGTACTAAACACACCCTGTTTGAACTCCTTTTCACTGCTGGAGGAAACACCCAGCATTCACATGCTGACACATGCATCATTTGCAGTGGTTACAAAGTGAGCGTGCATGAATATGGGCTGTGTTGCTAATACAGATCCAACCTGCCTGCAGAGGAACATTTAGGCTGTTTATGCTGTTCAGGTGATGGTGGTATAAAAGTGTGCCTCTCATTACCAAGTGAAAAACATTACATAAGCATTTAGATAATGTGCCCCAGCTGTGTTCTTGTATGGAGTCTGATATCATTCATCACCTCTTAAAATAATGGACCGAGTCATTTTTTAACAAAATGTTTGGTCCAGATTTTTGTCTCTTCTGAAAAACCTGAAAAAAAATGACTTCGGCCATTTTTTTAAGAGGGTGACGATATGTTTCCTTATTGTGATCAGCTGCAGCTTGTGTTACTGCCAGCAGGTGTCACAGTCAGAGTTGAGGGGGGGGCTGTACTGTGAGCTGCTGCTGGCATTTAGCCTTTTACTTTTATTTTATTTTCGGCAGTGCTGTTAGCCAAAACAATGATGGGAAAAAGAGACTGAATAACACAAAATTATCTTCTTTTTTCATCTTTTTTTTAATCTGAAGGCCACTTTATGCAACTCACTTCCAAGTAAAAGTCACTTAATTTCCTTTAGGAATGGGACTGGCTGGCCTAGAGATGCTGGTGGATAGCAACGATGGGATTGTTTGAATTGTAGTGATCAGTCCCTCATACACTGAGGCAGGCGTGTGATTGACTTAATGAGCGGGTGACCTGTTTGACAGAGCATCAGGAGAGCCCGTCAGTCAGTCATTGATGGCTTTGACAGACTGTCACTGTTTTTATATGAAATTTGCTTAGACCACCATTGCAGGCCACGCCCATCCATCTGGTAATTTTGTCTGACAGCGTTCGCACATACGTAAACAAACAGTACAGTAATAATACATGAGTATGTGCTAAACTGCGCAGTAATGTCATTGCTGCAGTGACAGTTTTCCATTTGCACCTCATTTGGATTCCTTCTCCTTTTTTCAGGGTTCAATCATCCCCTCATTGGAGCAGAGAACACACGGGGGCGACTCGGCTGCTGTCAGGCAAACATCCGGTACCAGTGCACATTTTTGTCAAAGAGAGGAAAAAGGGCGAAAACACAAGGGCACACCAGCTGCCAAATCTGCTGGGAGGAACAAGAGAAACAAAAAGAGAACTACCAAAATCACAAGACCTGCAGCAGCAGAGTCTTCAGGAAACCAGAGCAGAGAAACTGCACAGAGGCCCTGCACAGCAACAGGAAGTGGAACTCGTTCATCAAGAGAACGAGCAGTGGCAAATGTGACTAATGACACAGGAATACAAGAAACTCCATCACCCATAAGGCCAGTATTGGGACCAGGTGGTGTTGAAAGAAAGTGTGCTGGCAGGAAGGCGGTTGCCTTGCCTACAACCAGCATCGTAGATAAACAGGAAGGGCAGAAGCAGGAAGTGGAGCTGCTGATGCGTAAGCTGGTGTCAAAGACAGGAAGAGACGCACAAAGTCTCAGAGCAGAAATCAGTGTGGAATCAGCTGCAGAGGGGACAGGTACGTCCTGTAACAGTGTTGGTAGCACTCGGCGAATGATCATTGAATACAGAACTTTATTATGTTGTGCATCATACCTGCTTTGGCATATATGATAGTTAGGCTCGTTAACCAAGAAATGAAAGGCGTCTTTGTGCTGGTGACGGAGCAGAGAAGAGGAAAGGAATGATGAGTTTATGCTTTTCTGGTTGTGTCACAGCTGATTGTTTATAGTTTGTACTGAGTGTTCAGAAGATACACAAAGATTTCTGTGCACAGTGTTTAAATCCAAACTTGGAGATTTAAATCTGCTTTAATTGCTATTTGATGACAAAAAACACAATATTTTACATTTTCTCACTTTTTCATTTTTTGTGAGGCTTAGCAAATAACTGTTCCTTTGCACATCCAGCAGTTATAGTTGTAATTAATGATCTTTAATGTTCAGTGAAACCGCCGTTTGTGCTCTCTACCAGCGCCTGAGGTAGAGATCTGGCTTCGAGCTGCTCTGTGCTCAGCGGCGTCCCACTCCTTCCATGTATCTGTCCGCTGGTTGTTGCTGAGCAGCTTGCGGAGGTTTCCTCCACCTGCTGTGGTTACAAACTGGGTGGAGTGTAGGAGCCAAAACCAAATACACAAATGATGAGCAGTAAAATCTCGACACTCACGCTCCACAAAGCTGCAGGGGGGTGCAGAGCAGACGATGATTCTCAGGGTGACTGCGGGCACACATTACACATCAGTTATTGAAGCTGCTGTTATTGTGTAAGGGTTGATGCACTCCTCACTAAAGACAGGTTGGAAACAAACATTCAGGTTAATCGAATACATAAAGATAGAAAAACATCACCCCAGCTCTCGATCAGGCTCCTTGGTTCTGTCTTCAGCCGTTTCTGCACAGAAGAGTTGCATGAACCTCAGTCGAATTAACTGTTCTTCACATGTAGCACACAGTGGGAGGTAGTCTGTGTCATGCGTGTTCTCACTACTGGAAATGCAGTACGTTTGGTTTAGGCGTGCACGCCATGAATTCAACAAACTATTACCTGCTCAGTCTGACCGCATGCAGACTTTTTACCGGGGAGCTGGCAGGTCAGAGACTGTTTATTGTGTTCAACATGTGTGTTCTCATATACATCTGTGGGTGAGTAAGTGATAAAAACACTGACCGAAGCTATGACGAGTCCAGTCTGGTTGTGAGAGACCAAAGTTCTCAATAATCCTTAATCTGCTCATCTCCTTTCAGTGACTATGGGCCAGGAACAATCCCAGGATCCACAGGATATTCATGCAGAACAAGAGGAGCCAAGTCTAGTCGACACCATGGAAAAGAGTCCCCGATCTAACACAGAAAACAGCCCCAAGTCCACACACGCAGAAAGGAAAGGCAGGAGAGTGCTATGGCAGGATGGAGGGCTGACTGGAAGCAGAATGGGATCAGAAGCAGTCGGAAAAACGATCTGGTATATGGGAGACAATTTAGGACAATTTTCCAATGAAGATTCCAGCAGAAAGGAAGTGAACTCACAGTCAGTTTGGTATGACACTGACACAATGGTTGAGAGAAACCCTGAACAGCTGGAGGAGGGACGGAGCGAGAAGAAACAATGTGACATGAGCTCACCTCAAGCTTTAGGTCTTAGCTCTCCGCAGCTGGTAGAACAGGGTCTGTCTGCAGCTCTGAGTCAGGCACATGCTGCTGGAAAACAGCCAGCACTGTCACATGGGCCAGATGCACAAAGACAGGAAGTACACGGATCACAGCAGGAGGAGGAAGTTAGGTCAGATTGGAAGAAGGCAGGAGTGGAAGGAGTCAGTAACAGAGAGAAAACTTATAGTAGAAGCGTTTCTGAAACAGCAGACTCTGAAGGAGGAGGAGAAAAAGTAGGAAGTGAAGAGAAACCAGCAAAGGGCAGAAAACGGAGGAGGAAGAAGAGGGGGAAGAAGGGCGGTGCAGAAGCCAAACTTAGCTCCAGCTCTAGTACAGAATCTCAGAGCTACTCAGAGAGACAGCCAGACCGCCAACAAGCAACAAACTCCACCATTCAGTCAGAGTCTGAGCCTGAAAGGGCAGACGGGCAACGTCTCCCTGCTTCTGAGCCAACCTGGGGGGAGGAAGCTGATGAGGATGCCATGCAGCTACCCAGCCACACAGAGATCCGGACCCACAACGCTCCTGGAGCTGACAGTGATGTTACGAACTTGGACTGTAGTTTCGTGGCTGGGGAGCTCAGTCAGACTGACCGTCTGAGAGCAGATTGGACTGAAGTTACAGCTTCACACACAGAAAAAAGAAATGAATTATCAGAGGATGAGACCGTGAACGTTGATGACTTTAATCCAAATTCAATCATCATCAATCCAGAACTCAGTGAAACAGACGTCAGTAAGGCCGACATAAAGGTAATTACAACTGTGCAACCAGTGGCAGCAGAAGTATTTGACTCTGGAGAGCTGGAATCAAACATGCCTGCCATTCTGGTCCAACCAACACTGGATAATGTTGAGCCTAAGGCACTGTCACAAAATGAGGATCTGATGGTTACTGGTTCAGCTACGGAGTCCGTGATCCGGATAGGTTTAGTGAACTCTAAGTGTCCAGAGGAGGGCGCCTCCTTTCCTGAACAGGATCCACCACAATCTGTGGACTCGAACAAACCAGTACACTCTGTGGATCCCACGGGAAGACCAGTAGGATCTGTTGAATCTGTACATCCCACAGCAGCTGCTTTTGTACCATCTGATGACAGAACGGATGTTTCTTCGCTTCATATTCGGGAAGGAAGCACTGAGACCACTGCAAGGGAATATTTAGAGCATTGTTTGGCCCCTGAGATGCTGAGAGGTCCGGAGTACAAGGAGAAAAAGACACATGACACGTGGGAGGGTCCAGATGAAGGAGTTACGGAAAGAAGCCAGAGTGATGAAAATGGCAGCGGGTCGGTCCGTGCCACCACAAAGTTGTGTTCTGTTAATGAAGGGCGACAGGTGAAGGAGAACTATGATGAAGACTTGGTTGCTGCAGCAGTGGCTGTTGTAACAGTAGCAATAGCATCAGCAGTGGCTAGCATAGAACTGAGCCAACATTTAGTAGGCAGTATGTCAGAGAGTCACGTGTGTGCAGGCATAGAAGCAGTGGATAGTCCATCATTAGCACAGGAGACCAGCCTCGCATCAAAGCAGCTGCAAAATGATCTGCTGCACACAGTTCAGGTCGCACAGCTGTCTCCACAGCTGATCAGCAGAGCAGTGACTCAAGCTGACACAGAAAACCAGCCTAATCACATCAGCTCTCTAGAACAAGCTGAAATATCAGGAGAGTCAGGCTCTGTAGAGAAACAGTCGATAAGTAACGCAGGAGGGTTCAGAGACGGGCAGCTAAGTAGTCAAGATCAGGCTAACTGTGAGCTGCTTGCATCTGCAGATGCTCCTAGTTCACCAAAACATGCCAACGAGGAAATTCAAAAAGAAACTCTACACAACAAAGTTTCTACATATTCATTACCTAAAGAAGACGATAACCAGCTGAAATTTCATCCCAAACCTTTGCCAGAGGCAGGTGGAGTGATTACAGCTGAGGAAGACCGCCATGATCGTGTGCAGACGGTCATTTTGCTGCATGGCGACAGCCTGCTCCACTCTGCTTTTACAGATATAGAGGTTACTGTTCCAGACCAGAATCCACCACTCAGAGAGCCAGGAACTGAGGCTATCTGTCCTAAAGAGGGAGATGGACAGCAGCTGACATCCCATTTTCAAACTGGAGAGACACCTGAAAGATGCGGCGGTCTCTCTGTCGAATCCAGAGATGCTGACAGCGAGGTAGGCTGGCATTACAGGTCAGAAGAAAGTGAGAGCTGTGAAAACAACTCCCCACACCTGTCAGCCTCCGACTCGCAGGCTGAAGAAAGTGAGTGCCATCCACAGCTGGCTGGAATGCCATGTCAAAGTGAGCCTCCCGCTTTCCCTCTTTCCTGTGGTTCAGCACGTCCTGTTACCCCCAATAAATCAGCTTCCCCAGCTGATGCCACTCCAGAGGAACCAGCTGCTCCTGCAAATGTGGAATCAGGTGAAATCCTGTCCTCTCAGTCATCAGCAACCGGAAACAGTGTTACTGCAATTCCTCTTGAAGCTGAAAGGGACACAAACCAAAGAGAAGCTCCTGAAAGTGTCCTTGTGAATACTAAGGATGCTGTGTTTGAAGGGCTGGATGAAAACACACTGGATACCGTGGATGGATTCGAGGACGGAGAAAAGAAAGGAGGAGAAGTAGAAGCAAGGAAAGAGATGCCCAGAGTGGAGGACACATCCCAAACTGGTAATTACAGTCTACNCCCCCATACATTTTCTTCCTGTCTCAGGTGCAACCCTCTTTTCTTCACACTTTGTTCGATCTTTTATTTCCTGCTCACCAGAATTTATCCTCCTCTCCCCACAAACCAGAGTAGTTATGAGAAAATGTCTCATTACAGCTTTTTTAGCCTGAGATAAATTTTCTTATTTATTTTGAAGTGTGTGTCCATGGTCTACTTATTTTTTTACAGGACATGTTACTGTAGCAGGATGCAGCTGCCACAGTGTTAGCTGCACCATGTCTGAGACACGGGAAGTGACACTCGCTGATGTTATAAAAACTCATCCAGAGTTTTCTCCTGTTCTCCCTGATGTAGGAGAGGAAACACATCAGTCCGTGTCAGGGCATGGAACTCGCACTGACCCTCCATTCCTAACAGGGCCAAGTGATGCAGGTGTGTGTGTGTGTGTGTTGTGATGGTGGTAAGCTTATTTTGTGGTTTGGGAGGAACTGTTTGTATATTGCACTGTAACCAGGCGACCTGATGATGTAATCAAGACTTAACAGTTAACAGTGAAACTAGAGGTAGGCTGGTGTGTGTGTGTGGTTTCACCTCTAACTTGAGCCCTCATCCTGTCCCTACCACAGGCCAAATGCAGTCATATTCAGAGCAGAAAATGATTCAGTGTCTGCATTACTTTTGAAGAAGTACATCTTATTTTTTCCAGGAACAATAATACTATAATGAGCACATTGCTTAAATTACTAGAAACAGTCACCTAAAGAGCGGTGTTCAGTGAACCTGACGTTCCTCAGCAGCCGAACAGCAAACACTTTGTGTGTGAGGAGGAATGCAGCAGATCACTGAAGCAATCTTACAGAAGTGGATACAAGCACCAAAATCGGTGTATTGGTCCCTCTGGAGCCATTGATGTGAAAAATCCCAGTTTCCAAATTTTCCAATTTGGCCGTCATCTCCATCTTTTTACTGCAGAATTTCCACCACCGGAGGCATTTCAGAGGATTTATGTGTTTCTGACCATAAGTAAGTCAAATCCATAACTTAAAAACTTCTTTAGAGCTGTTTTATTTCAATAAATTAAATAATTATCAATAAATAAATACATTTTAAATGCTCACATGCGTGGATACATCAGTGGGTACTGGCAGGAGCTGGAGACTGAAGCACCTGAACGGAAACTCGCTCTAAATCCTGAACCAACAGGATGGCTGAGAATCATTGCTGCACCCCACGCCCTAAACGATCCTAACGAGTAATAACTGAGTACTGACCTTCTGCATGATCGCTGTGTGTGATTTGACACTAAGATTAATCAGAAAGGCCACTTCTTCTGAAAAAATATTGCCTGGCCTTTATGGATAGCCATCATGAAACCAGCCACCATGTTGGGATGTTTACATGGTTAATGGGCTTAACAAAAAGAGTCATCATAAAAGAGTTTATGCACAATTTCTTTTACTTGTATCCGTGTTGCATGCAGTATGCAGCACTGGGCAAAAACTTCTTTTTTTTTTTCATATTTTCCTTCCAAGGATCCAGACTTTCTTGTAAAAGTGTTTCTGAAGGTCTTTCAAAAAAAAAAGATTTGGTCATTGGCTGCTTTTTCACTCATTTTCTTTTTCCTGCTGATTTTCAAAGGAATGCTGATTTTGTTTGATTTTTATTTATTAATCTACTTAACACTGAACTATGAATCATTCAAGCATAAAAAGGCACATAACACACACAACAGAAAACCTAGAACCCATTTGAAAGTGTATCTTTAGGTACTTTGTTACTAGCAGCCTGTTGCAAAAGCACATCATTTGTTCCCATTTCTTTAGCTGAAAAATGCCAAAGATAACACCGTCTGACCGGCATGAAATAGTCATTTTGCACCAACAAGGGGATCAAAGAGTGCACCCCGATTACTGATCAGTAACTGACAAAGGACCAGCAGAGGATGGGTGATGAGGGGCTTTATTCAACAATAATCTTTGAAAACAGGTTTGTAGTGTTGGTCAGGCAGGGCTGTCTGTCGTCAGTATGAAATGTTGTGTCAGAATTACACCAGCGAGCTAAAGATAGGGATAAAAAAGAAAATTCAGTCAGCAGACTGAATCTGTTATTACGTCAATTCAAAGCAAAGCCGGAAGCCGTCGTTTCACTTACAGGAAATGAACACACAGTCTTCCTGTGTTTTCCCGGCTCGGTCAGAAGCTTGCTATTTTACTCTCTAATTATTTTTATCCTGACTTCTCTGATCCCACTGACTAACAGTGAAAAGGGGAAGCTATTGCTAACACAGTGCTCACATGACAGGCGAGTTTCAGCTTCTACACCTCAGGAACCACATGCTGCAGTCACAGTACTGATCGCTGATCAGAAATGACCCGACAGTTATCGAGCGCAGTCCTGCTAGTGTGTCTAAGAAGTAAAGGTAAAGTTGTAGCTGAGGTGCGAGCTGATGCGTGTCGGTGTTTTCCATCTGAAGCATGTGAAATATGAATAACTGTGTGACAGATGTACGGTTGTCTCAGCATGTCTGTCCTGCTCCAGTCCACTGATCCACTGACCTGTGAGATCCAGACAGAATTTTTTACATAATGGCCCAAAGTTCATGTTTTTACTTCGTCTTTTGAGCTTTGTCTCTCTTTTTTTCACATCTCAACAAAGAAACCATGAACTTCATCGACAAACACATCATAAGCTTTACTCATATTTTACAGTCATTTATATGAAGTCTGAAAATGAGAGTTTCTGTCTAACTGACCAGAGCGCATCATGAGCACCTTCCTATTCAGATGCCAGTGTGACCACTCCAGCTTGGGGAGGAGTTTCTGCCCCAAGTGGAGTGGCTGAGTTGAATAAATATGCTTAATTAAACAATAAACAAAGCTATTTTCACTCAGTATGGTATCTATAGCTTCATATACCCACTCGTGGCTGCTGCATAGCTCTCGTAAAGCTGGCTAAAGGTAGACCACTTTGAGCCGAGGCAGTTGAGCACTTTTATACATCATTTATATATTATACAAAGGAGGTGGAGCAATGGACAAGATTAGAGATGAGTGCATCAGAGGGACGGCTTAGGCTGAGATGGTTTGGATGTGCAGAGGAAGGATAGTGGATATATTATACAAAGGATGATGAAGATGAAGCTGCCAGGCAGAAGGAAAAGAGGAAGACCTCAGAAGATTCGTGGAAGGAGGGTATTCAGAGGGTTGGTGTGACTGAGGAGGATGCTGAGATAGGATGAGATGGAGGCAGATGATCTGCTGTGGCGCCCCCCCCTAAAGAGAGCAGCCGAAAGAAGAAGAAATATCACACAGAGAACGTTTTCAAGCATGCGCACCTGAAGTTCATACGCTTTTCATGTTTTCAGCCAAATTTCAATGTTTTTGAATTTTTTTCAAAAACATTTTGTCCCCAGTTTGTCCCCTGCTAGAACGATGGCCACCTCTCAAACCGATGGTTCATGAACACACCGTGCTGCGTAAGAGCTACACAGGGACAGACAAAAAGAGCCATCATAATACTGTACAAGTTCATACTTAAACAAATACAATAACCAAATGTAATATCATTCAGTGTGTGTACGTTAAACACAATAAGACCAATCCCAGATTCTTATCCACTGATCAAAGGGCAGGAAGCGCACCAGCATATTATACCACTTATCTTAGAAAGACCTTAGTGAAACAGCTGGCCAGTGCTACTAATCAGCACACAAAATACATTTGCAAAAACTCACATTAGCTTCAAGGCTTCACGTGCTGTTAGTCTCCTGGTCAACGGTGAGGCTACGCTACTGTCCGAGGCTCACTTCCTTGTGGTCAGAAGCTTCGGGGTTAATGTGTTCAGCTTTCATCGTTGATTACAGTCACCGTCCTGCTGTGTTAGCCCTGCTCTGTTTCTGTTTGCGTTCTTGTGGATTTTAGAGCAGCTGACTGATGTGTTCGTCACACCTGGTGAGCATTAAAACTAACTTGATGATGACTTGTGTTTTCTGCAGAAGCAGCAAAGGAGGAGGAGAGAGACGGGGACAGCGCGCACGCTCTGCAGGTGAGCTTCTGTTCAGGAGACTGACTGTTAGTGATGCTGTGTGAAGGGTGAAAGCAGGAAGCTGAAAGAGAAAGCCTTGCCTACTGTCTCACCTGCACACACTGAACCTGTCAGTGTTTTGTGAAGCAGCTGGGGCAGCTGTGGCTCAGGGGGCAGGTTGTCCACCACTCAGGTCAGTGGTTCAATACCTGGCTACTCTTGTCTGCATGTCGAAGTTTCCTTGAGCAAGATCCTGATCCCCGAGTTGCCTCCAGTGTATCCATCAGAGCGTGAGTGCGTGTGCGAATGTCAGACCGGGTGCTTAGGTACAGGAAAAGGCACTTGTATGAATGTGTGTGTGTGTGTGTGTGTGTGTGATTGGGTGAATGAGGCTTGTAGTAAAAAGCACTTTGAGTGCTCAGAGTAGAAAAACACTATATAAGCACTAGTCCATTTGCCATATGATGTGATCGTTGCAGGCTCTTCCAGTAGTGAACTACTGAAACATTACGGGGAGTGACTTAAAGCTTCACCCCCTCTTTGGTTTTTGGAGTCTGTCACAGAGCAGATGAGGCAGGACGCAGGCTGGGACGCCAAGGCAAATACAGTCATTGCCTCTTCTGAGACTGCAGTTACCAGCTCAGTGCCACACTCAGGTCCCATGATCACCTACTCACTCCTTCCATCAGTTAGTTTTGCTCTCCATGGTTTTGGGGTTAGATCAGAGCAGGCCAAGGTCACCTCTGACACCATATAAATCCTTTTCTAATGATTCCTAATGACGCAGTATTTGGTATCCTTGAGCTGCAGGTCACAGTGGGAGGCATGGGAACCTTGAGACCTGGACCTTGGGTGTATGTAGTGTAATGCCAAATGGAGTGAGGGAAGGAAGAGGGAGGTACGAAACACAGAAAAGCGCAGGAGATGGCAGAGGATCTTTCATTAAAACTTTGCTACATTGTAGAGAAATGTTGAGTCTAACACACTAATGTTTGTAGTCTTGAAGAAACAATTCCAATCCCTCTCTTTGACTCAGGTGTTTAATTTATGTCATCTGTATTTGCCCAAAAAACAAACGATGAAACTTTGAAACGGTGTATCGAATCATGTTTCTAAAGTTTCCACTGTTTCCACATTTAAGGTGGTTTCTGTTTGTGATGAATCGAGCCACAGGCAGCACGGTGGCGTGGTGGTTGGCACTGCTGCCTCACAGCGAGAATGAGGCCTGGGTTTGATTCCACCTTGGCCCGGGCCTTTCTGTGTGGAGTTTGCGTGTTCTCCCCGTGTCTGCGTGGGTTTACTCCCACAGTCCAAAGACATGCAGTCACTGGGGTTAGGTTCACTGGTCACTCTGTACACCATAGGTGTGAATGGTAGTCTGTCTCTCTGTGTTGGCCCTGCGGCAGGCTGGCGACCTGCACAGGTGTACCCTGCCTCTCGCCCTTTGTCAGCTGGGATAGGCTCCAGCCCCCCCGTGACCCTGAACAGGAGAAGCAGAAGAGAACGGATGGATGGATGGAGCCAGCTCAGCATAAGGAAGAGCTGGCACAGTTTCACCTGATATAGTCTGATATGCTCTTATTGCACATACATGTAGGGATCCTCATCTGATCATGACACATTTCTGTCCTGATGGCAGAGGTCTCAGCAGCTGGAGGGCACAAGTTTGTCCTCGTCATCCCTCTCACTGGTTGATCGACATACAGCAGAGTTCATTAACTGTTGCTACAGTAACACATTTAATGTGTGCATTTATTGCTGAGCACGTCTATCCCGGGGAGGCTTGAAGCTATTCCTGCAACAGCTCTGAAACCCACGCTGTCTTTGTGCTGTCGCTGCTGCACGATGTGGGTCTGTAGGAACTCGGTGATTTTCATGTATTCTTTGTTGCCCCCGTGTGGTTCGAGTCACTATAAACAGTTCCAGATGTGAGGTCTCTCACTGCGTCACAGCTGGGTAGTGTTCAGCTGTTACCGTGGTTGCTGCTGTGTTTGTGTGCTGCTGATTGTTTACAGGTGGGCCGATTGTTTCCACTTATTGACTATAAGTTAGTTCTATGTTCCAGTGAGTGAGTAATATTATTTTATACTTTATTAATAATGACATCATCTGCCACCACCAGAAACTCACACACACACACACACACGCACAGTTGTTGTTTTTTGACCAATTGATCCACTATACTGTACACGGCAACGTGATTTAACTTTAGTGAGAGAACTGCATGTCGGTGCTGGTTTCGGACCCCTTGGTCAGTTGTGTGGGATTTCTCCCACAGTCCAAAGGCCTGCATTTAAGTTAACTGGTGATCCTAAATTGCCAGTAGCTGTGAGTGGTTGTCTGGCTCTCTGACTCACAGATTGGCAGCCTGTCCAGGGTGTACTCCACCTCTCACCCATTGACAGCTGAGATAGACTCCACCCACATTAAAGTGACAGTGGCGGTGTGAGAAGGCAGAGGCAGAGTGAAGTGTGCAGCAGCAGGTTCCATCACATCCACAATCATTACCTGATACACAGCAGATCAACAGGTCTTTTGTTTTTAAAGCATGTTTACTTCATCCTAATGTTGCAGTGATCATCCATGTGGGTGTGACATTATAACACCTCCATAATGTTTTTGTCCTCTGTCAGCACAGAGGCAGAGTAACTGCTCGGCCACTTCTGCTGCTCTTCCATGGCTCCTGTGACGGAGGGAGTGGAGAGCGAGTGACTGACAGTGGGGAGTTAGAGAGAGGAGGAGGAGCGTGGATAGGCGGGATGGAGAGGCGGGTGGTGTTATAAACAGATGTGTGCAGGAAGACTCCCTTTCCAAACCGAACTGCAGCAGCAAGGATCATCGACAGACTTTGGTGGATCACTCTGTGGACAGGCGGGACCTTTTCGTAATGCTGTGACTTAATCACTGATCTAGGTTAGCTCGTGCCGTTGACACCACAGTTTAAGTGAACAGATTAGCATTTTGGGTCCCTCTTCTTCTACAGCTTATTGGATATAAGTTTTCTCATTTCATGGCAAGTAAATCGACTGCCTGCAACAGCACAAACTACCAGTTGGAGCTTTTCTTTCCTCTGGACTCCTCCCTCAGCTGTTTGCATTCACTGCTGCTCCAGCAGATTTGGAGTCAGCAGAGACCATACAGAGTGGGGTGACAGCTGAGCTTTTGCCTGCAGAATGTCTCGCTGTCAGCGTGTGTGTAAGACCTGGATTGTCAGCTGGTGAAACTGGCAGCATGTATGAGAGACACAGGCGAAGGTACAGCTTCTGTGCCAAAGGAGAGCCCACTGTGGATGTGCTGTTGATTAAGGTAGGAAACAGCTGTTAATATGGTGACAGATGGCATATTTGAAATGTGATCATTCCCAAACACCTACAGAGGCACC
>JASGAU010349322.1:0-11738 GCA_030220045.1 Australoheros facetus | reverse complement strand
GTGTGTGTGTGTGTGTGTGTGTGTGTGTGTGTGTGTGTGTGTGTGTGTGTGTGTGTGTGTGTGTGTGTGCGCGCGCGTGTGTGTGTGTGTGTGTGTGTGTTAGAGATATGTAGGAATCCCTTTTAAAACCAATTACCTGATTGAATAAAATAATTGCATGAATTAGCTGATAATGAGCTCTGGGCCTTCTCTCCACAGACTGACCCCCAGAAACTGCCCCCTCCTGAGCAGTCAGAGCCTCTCTGAGAGTCAGCCCTGGTTTGAGATGCTGGTGAGGATCCAGGAGATCACCAGAGATTTGTCAGGTAGGAACAACACTGCTGCAGTGCACTAATGCAATGTGATCTTCTTTGCACTAAATATATTGCAGAGTTTGTGAATCCATTCTTTGACCCTCCCCTTTCAGCAGGTATGAATCTGGCTTTGTTATTGTTTTGAATTTAAAAATCTGGTTCTCTTTCTTTCTGTTCTTCCAGATCCAGGACTGCTCTTCCAGGCCAGTTTAACCAGTGCTCAGGTGTTATTACCTGGCAGCCAGGCGTCTCTCGGCAGTCTGCTGTTAGAGGGACACAGTCTGCTCACTCTGGCCGCCATCATGTTCGCCCCCGGAGGAATCGACCAGGTAAACTCTGCTCCTAGCAGAAAGCAGCTGTTGTTTGTTGAGCTGTGAAATGATGAGGAGGGTGCAGACTTCAGATGGTAAATGATGAAGGACCAGTAAGCTGGGTGCAGGTGATCAGCAGACTGCAGGATTCTTCCGTTTATTCAAAGAGTTTCTGCTCAGGTTATAAAACTATTTTCTAATGAGAAGAAGGAAGCGGCAAAACCAGAGAGTCAGGATGTGACTGGGATCGAGTGAAAGATAAATTAAAGACAGACGCGGAACGACAGTTTTGTGCTGATTGAAGTCAATAATCTACAGTGGAGAAAAACAACAACAAGCCCCGCCCCCGGCAGGCGTCCGTCTCACAAACGTGTCACTCTGCAAACACAGGTCCTACTGTCCATGCCCATAATTTTCCTGTGACCTTTACCTTGAAGTCAAGGTCACCGAGGTTCAATTTTTAGGAGATGCATCTATGGTGTGAATTCGTTAATGGTGTTAAACATTAAAAAGGATGGAAGCCAAGACTGGAATAATAAGGAAGTGTTTTAGCAAAGGATGGTAACGTGCTTTCTGTGTGCAGGTGATGGCTCAGGGTGAAAGGTCAGGCAGGTCGGAGAGGACGGTCGACCCTCAGCTGCTGAAGATGGCGCTGGCCCCCCATCCCAAACTGAGGGCCGCCCTGTTCCCCGCCGGACCCCGAGGAAACGGCCCGCCCTCCGACATCTCCGTGTACCACCTCCTGCAGGTAAACTCTCACCTGTCAGCCGCCGGCAGCGTTGTCCTCCTCGTTATGGTGGGTTGTGTGTTTTCTGAGAGCCTGCTGGTGTTTTCTTCCAGTCCCTCCACCCGCTGGACCCTTCCAGGCTGTTTGGCTGGCAGGCAGCAAACACCCTCAACTCCACCGGTAAGATCCGAAAGCCAGCGCGAAGGTCACGGCTCAGGTGCTGTGGTGACAGTTTAACAGACTCATGATTCAGTCAGTTTTCCCCACAAAAGTCCAGAGTTTGAACTCTGACCTTTGGAAACTAAGAAACAGGAAAATCTTTACTTTTGGGGTGTTTTGTTTTATGTTAGGCATTAATGAATTATGCACCAATGAAAATACAAATTTCTTTGTGTGAGGTCCCTGCAATGCGTAGTGAGAGTAGGGAGCAGCTAGAAGAGACCCCGGAGAGGTGGCGGTACAGTACTGTGCAAAAGTCTTGAGTCACCCCTCATTACCTCATGTTTGTGTTAGCGTGTGTGCGCGTGCGTGTGTGTGTGTGTGTGTGTGTGTTACGATAGCTGGAAAAGTGTCGAATGAATTCTGATAAAACTCTGTTTGGGCGCAGAGGTCAGAGGTCATGTTCACAGAGGAGAATAATGCTGTAAAACTGTTTCTCACTGCCATTGATTGTATTGACAGCATACATGATCAGGTATAAGATTCTGACCACTCACAGGTGGCGTGAATAACTCTGATTATCTCTCCATCACGGCAGCTGTTAGTGGGTGGGATGTATCAGGCAGCAAGTCCTCAAGTTGAGGCATTAAAAGCAGGAAAACTGGGCGAGCGTAAGGATTTGAGTGAGTTTGATGAGGGCCAAACTGTGACGTGCCTAAAGAGACAATTTAAAATAGTTTCTTTAAGTTGTCTGTTATGTGTAGACACAACACTGCTTCATCCCTCGAGTTAGGAGCCTTTTTATGCTTCACTGATTCACAGGTCAGTGCTAACAGGCTTAAGAAATAAACAAAAAAAACATTCCTGTGAAAATTCTCAGGTCCAAGGACGGGACTGAAAATGAGTGAAAAAGCAGCCAGTGTCCAAAAATCACCTTCAGACAGCTGGAGGACTGTTACTCAGGACCCCTTTAAAAAGGACCTGAAAGTCAGGAAACAAAATAAAAATAAACGAGAGGAGGCTCAAGACTTTTTCACACTGGAGAGAAGAGGAATGAAAGAGCAGAAGCAGGACAGAATACGTGTGTGAATGAGAGGCATCTGCAAGGAGCAGAGGGAGTGAAGGTGGAGGAGTTTAAATAGATGGGGGTCAACCATCCAAAGCTGCAGCCAGTGTGGTGTTTCTCCACAGAAACGTCAGAGCTGCCTCATTTCTCCAGCCCTCACCTGGTCCAGAAGTTCGCTCTGAAAGAGAGCCTGGACTATCTCTACTACCTCCGTCATGGCCGACCATCTTTCGCGTACGCCACCTTCCTCGTCCAGCAGCTGAGCGGCAGCAGTGACGTCAAGCTGACGTAAGTGCTGCACACTGATTTCAGTGTTTCTACTGAGGAAAGTCTAACTGTGCGAGGACACCACAAAAGCATCATCCTGCTTCTGAGCAGCAGTGATATGTGTGTGTGTGTGTTTCAGGGTGAAGGAGGCCTCACTGCTCGCGTCCAGATTGGCTCTGCAGTGTTTTAACGTGCCGGCGGTGGCGTCGGCTGCCGTTTGCTTCTGTGAGTTGCTGGGAGTCTCCAGCCTCAAGCTGAGGGTCGACATCAGAGCTATGAATGCAGTCCTGCAGCACTGGAACCAATACAACACACACGGCACTCCAACACAGCATCTGCACACTCTGGGTACACACACACACACACACACGCACACACACAGAGGGTAGACTACCAAGTTGCTAATACTAGCTAGCTTCATCAGGAAGCTGCATGAATTAAGTGCACAGGTGCAGCACCCAAAAAGAAATATCATCTTAGAATTTCAAAACTGGAGCTCAGGTCTCTGCAGATGCCAGCAGTTTGTACAGAAGTTGCCAACTTGTCTGCAAACACTTGCAATCTACTCACCAAGAGTGTGACACACACCGGAAACAGACAGCATTCCCCTTCAAAGTAAAAGTTGAGCTTTATGAAATGTGCTGGTTGTGTTTGGCTTTTGTTTGAATTTACCCTCTAAGTCTTTTACTTTTGCTTGTTTTCTTATGAATTTATAAATAAAAATGTATAATTAAGAAATATATTAAAGTATATATCAACAAAATAGCAGACAGCCAGCAGGTATACCTGCCTGTGTAGGCATCCACCTGCCAGCATAATTTCCAGACGTATGAGAATTATATAAAAAATATCACCCCCATACATCTATTAGAAAGGGGAAAATCAGCTTTCTGTAATAAACATGTTTATTTCTACTTGAAAGTTTTAACAAGGGAGTCTATGGGGAGTGACTCACTGTGGCGCCTCAGCTGGACAGCAGAGGAACTGCAGCTTTCCGCACTTTAAACACGAGTGGATGCTTGGACACTCATGTATCTCCTCTGCTGTCTCCTTTCAGTGTCTAAAGGTGTAAAGCTGGTGGGGGCGGAGCCTGGAGCCGCAGAGGAGCTGATTGGTTACCTGGAAGTTGCAGTGACAGACGGTCTGGAGCAGAGAGGCATCATCAGGTCGGTCGATGTCCGCTTGCAGCTCAGAAACGTGAAATTGACGGTTTTCAAAACAGGAAGTTTCTGAGCTTCTTAAGACTTGTTTCCTGTCTGTGTGTAAACGTTTCAATTGAACTGAATGGACACAAAAACACACACCTACATACACACATTTTCAACTGTTAGCTTTGTAATATCCTTCCAAAATTTTTAGTCATGTTAATGACATGTATATTTATTTAGTGTGTTTGTTTGTTTTCTGTCAGGTCGTCGTACGAGGCGGCTCAGGAGTGGGCGCTGCCCGTTCAGTTCTGTCAGCTCCACAATCTGCAGCTGAGCTCTGTTTACCCCACCCACTGCGCCCACGATGGACAGTTCATCCACTTCCTGTTATTCGTCCAACTGCACAACTTCCCACCTCAGCAGGTGAGTGCAAATACACACACACACACAGAGCATTCGTATGTTAAAGGCCTTGGTGATGGGTAATAGCAGTAGCCCTCACTGTAAGCATTCGTTAATAGTAATCTGTGTGAACTAACCATATTTGGTTCTTCCTCCAGGTGAGGCTGCTGGTGGCTCAGTTTGGCCCCACCCTGCAGGCCCACCTCAGCTTGGCGTTTCAGGACCTGCAGGTTTACAGTAAGCGGAGGAGCTGCGACTCTGACGAGCAGCATTCAGTCCTGAGAACTGAGGGGGCGACCTCTGGGAGCCCGGAGCACCCCGGGGAGATGTTCCAGGTCCTCCTGCAGAGCCAGGAGGAGCCGGCGCCCTGCAGGTACCTGCTGCAGGAGGCGCTGGTGCAGCGCTGCCCAACGCTGGCGGTACTGGCTGCCTGTGTGCAGGTAAAAGGGCAAAACACACCCAGCAGTTCTTTTCTTATCTAAAGTTATTATGCTGACCAAAGCCACGTATCCGCTCCATGATCAGCCAGTGTAACTGCCATAAACTGCAGTTCCTCTGCAGCCCAGCAGAGGCTCCAGCAGTGAGTCGTAGACATGTTAAAACTTCACAGCAGAAATAAACGTGTTTCAAACGTGTCTTAAAGTTTGTGGTTCACGTCACTTTTGTCCTTGTTTGATTGACAGGGAGCAGAGCTGCTGCCGTGCCTTTGCGTGTGGGTGCTGACCTCTGTCGATGATGTCACCATCAAGGAAGCCACCTCCCACCTGGTTCAAGCCCCCCAGCATCACGAATGGACCCTGCATGACCTGTCAATCATCTGGAGGACGCTGCTGGGCCGGGGCCACGTCAGGCCCCTCCTGCGAGGCTTCGAGCTCTTCCAGAGGGTAAAAATATGCCAGGAGATCCGAGTCTGTTCCCCCACCTGTCTCAGCTGATGGGGAGTCAAACAGGCTAAAACCTTCTAAATATTTTTCTAAAACTGAGGGTTTAAAACTCTGAAAAATGTAGCTGACATGTCTTTCAGTCATTTTCCTGAGGTCAGTCTTCAGCCACTCAGCTCTTTGGATGTGATGTTCTCAAAGAAGCTGTCACAACAGAAATGTGGTACTTGTACCAGCACAGGGGTTCAGCTGTGCTGTGTGAGCCTGTGAAGGTTGTAGAGGCTTGAATGTCTGATTTTTGTACGTTCTGCGTTAAAGGCTCAGAGGGTGAATTATAGACACTGGAACAGAGCTCAGTTCTTGGTACTGTTTAATGAGTGTGACATTTTCAGTCAAGGAGAAACCTCCTCTCTGATGTTCTTTCATTTTCAAAAAGTCAACTTTTGACCTCAAGAAGAAACTTTAATTTTATGTCTGAATATGGTTTTTTTTTGTGGTTTTTTTTAACCATTCGGATGTTAAAGGTCAAATGAAACCGCTTTGGTTTGGCACAGATTCTTTCCTGAGTGCTTTAGAGTCTATTTTTCAAATACTGCCTAAAGAAAATACGACACATAAGGATTTTCTGTGATTTTCAGATGTTGAATTTATTTGATCTGAAGCTGCTTTGATCTTCTTTGATGTTTGTGTGTCAGGACTGTCCTCTGGTGTTGGTGCTCAGGATGTTTGAGCTGTGCTGCGACTTCAGGAACTTCACTGAGGCCAAATCGAAGCTGCTGGACTTCCAGCGGACGCTCGTCACCGTGAGTCCGGCCGACTGCTCGATGTTGCTGTTAGGAATCAAGGACCAAACACAGTCCTTCCTCACCAAAACAGTTTGTTTCAGACAGGATGAGTCGAGGGGCTGCACCGAGGTCCAGTTTAAGATAAAGAAGGATGATTATGAACTGTGAATCATGCAAAGCTCCTCTGGTAGAGTTCAAGAATAAAATCATGGAGCTGGAGATGAGCAGAATAGTTTGGAACCTCTCCAAAGCCAAAGTTTCAGGTCTCGACATGTTTCATGACACATCTTCTCTAATCTGCCTCTCTGTTCACGTAGCTGAGAACCAGCGGGCCGGCAGCCCCGGGCGGCCTCCCCCTGCAGTGGGTGGAGAGCCAGGCGTCAGTGCTGCTCTTCACGATGCTGAAGCGCTGCTCCACCCAGTACGACCTCCACCGGCTGTTGCAGCTCCTCGCCGACGTTGACAAACTCCTCAAATCCAACGGTGAGCTGTGAGAGTCACAGAAGGCGTCAGAGTGACCGACAGTCTGCAGGTGCCTGCTTTATCAACCCTCTGGAAAAACCCTGTTTTACTGATTTCTTTTCTTTCCTTCATTTGAAGGTCCAGATTTCAGGAAGCTGAGCCAGCTGAGTCACTTGCTTCAAGGGTCAGAGGTCAACCTGTCTCCCAGGCTTCTGCAGAGCAGTTCTCCCTCCGTCCAGCAGGAGGAGTTCCAGGCCACCGTGGACGCTCTGCAAGCAAGGGGGCATTACAGCCAGGCCAGGCAGGTCGCCCTGCTGGCCGGCCTGCCCGTCCATCGTCTGCTGCTCAGCCAGGTCTGATCCACCTGTACACAGCCAGGTTTTAGGCTTCATGAATACTTAAAATCTGAACTTGTGACACTCATTTTTCGAGTGTCTCAAAAGCAGATTTAGCACAGATGATGAAATGCTCTGCACAGTGTTACAAGTCGAGGGTTAATTTCTCTAACTTGTTTCTGGTTTGAGAGAAACAGGAACCGATGACCTTGAACTGCTTTTAGAGAATTACAGTATTTATAGTTCCTTTGTGCTCTTTTTTCAGGCGTTTTAAAACCTTTGTAAAAGTCATTTGGAAAGCGTCTCTTCAAAGTTAACAGCAGCTTTTGTCTGTCCTCCTTTAGCTTCTTCAGGAAGTGAACACTCAGAAGTCCAAGCGACAGTGGGCCAGGCTGGAGACCCGGGTCAGCTTCTGGAAGAAATGTCACGAGCAGCTGAAGGCCGACAGCACCGATCCAGAATCTGCCTCCCAGTTCTTCCTGTCACAGGCTCAGACTGACACTTCAGAGCCTTCAGAGGCTCAGGAGGACCTGCTGGACGTCCAGGAACGCTGCCTGCTGCTCGGGCTCGCCGCTCACTGGCTCTCCCAGCTCAGCCCGGCTCCAGTGGACAAACTGGAGAGCCTGGAGAAAGAGCAGTGGCTCAGCCGGGTCCGTAAACACATCCTTACCATTGCCATGGAGAAGGAGAGCGTCTTTAACCTGCCGCCGCCGGCCGTCACGCCTGAAATGAACACGTACGAGGTGCTCACGAAGGAGGTGTCCTTCTCCAACATAACAGAGCTGAATACAGCGAGCTGCCTCAGTCTGGAGGGACTCCCAGGTCCCTCTGAGGAGCAGGACGAGCTGAATACTGAGTCAGCATTGAGTCCAGAGGAGAAGAGCGTGCTGGCCACTCTGATTGGTCAGCTATTAGATGACGGCAGTATCCATGAAGCCAGTCGCATTTGCCGTTATTTCTCCCTGTACCACCCGGACATGTGGGTGGTGCTGCGCTGCCGAGGCCTGGCATCCGGAGACCTGAACGACGAACCCCAGGAGGAGGCCTCGGAGGCTCCGGCGAGGACGAGCATCACGAGCTGTAAGCTGACCTTCAGTTTACGTACAGACACACATCAGACCTCCACTGTTAGCAGAACATCCTGAAAACTCGTAAATAACGGTTTCATTTTAAAGCACAAGATGTCACAGCTTTTCATGACTGTAGGACTGTTTTTGTTTTTTTATTATTAATTTTTTTTTTTTTTTATTAATTTTATTAGAAGTACTAATGTCTATGATAAAATAAGAATATTCATCCATACAGCCACTTATCCAAGTCTGGGTCACAGGACCAACAGTCTAAGCCAGGGCTCTTCAACTCCAGGCCTCGAGAGCCCCTCTCCTGCAGGTTTTAGATGTGTCTCTGCTTCAACACACCTGAGTCAGATATAGAAGTCATTAGGAGGACTCTGGAGAACTTGACTGCATACTGAGGAGGTCATTCAGCCATTTGATTCAGGTGTGTTGGATCAGGGACACGTCTAAAACCTGCAGGACAGGGGCTCTCGAGGCCTGGAGTTGAAGAGCCCTGGTCTAAGCAGAAACCACCCACACTTCCCTTTTCCAGCTCTTCCAGGGGATACCTTGGTGTTCCCGAGCTGAGCTGAGAGATGTCATCTCTCTGGGTCTCCTTCTGGTAGCACATGCCAAAAACACCTCACCTAGGAGGCATCCTGTTCAGATGCCCAAACCACCTCAGCTGTTTCCTTTCAGTGTGGAGGAGCAGCAGCTCTACTCTGAGCCCCTTCTGAATGACTGAGCTCCTCAGCCTGTCTCTAAGCCCAGACACCCTTCAGAGGAAACTCATTTCTGCTGCGTTTATCCATAATCTCATTCTTTCAGCTGCTACCCACAGCTCGAGGTCGTACAGTAGGTGTGGGTACGAATGTACAGCTTTGCTTTCATCACAGCAAACCGCGCCTCTGAGAGTGCAGGCAGCACTTTGATCTTCTGGTCAAAGTGTATCAAGTTTTGAAAGCTGCTTCATGGAAAACACTCATCAGCGATCTCTTTCCTCCTCCAGCTCCCTCCGTCAGCAGCCTGTCCTCGTTCGTGATGCTCCCTCTCCCTGAAGACGAGGTCACTGTCCAGCTCCAGAAACTGGTGGATCAGTGTCGCCATGGCAACAACTACTGCAAACAAGTCCTCAGTCTCTACCAGCTCTCCAAGGTACACGACCTCCCGTCCTTTAAACGAACTCATGACGTTCCTATACAATTGTCTGCTTGTACGGCATTATTTTTCTCCATAAAGCTGTTTACAAACAAGTATTTTAATTAAAAAATGATCATTTTGTGAGTCACTGGAGTGTCCGGCTATAGCTGTTAAATTAAAACGAGAAGAACCAGGAAGATGTGTTGAGTTAATCTGTCCTCCTCAGGAGCTGCAGTGCTCCTTCAGCAGCATCTGCAACGAGGAACCCTGCACGGTGCTGGAGAAGCTGCTGCTGTCCGAGCAGCCGGAGCGCTTCAGGAAAGCTCGGGCCTTCATCAAAGCTCAGGGTCTCCCTGCAGACGCTGTCGCTGAGCTCATCTCCTCCGCTGTGGTTCAGGCGCTGCTGGCCTCCACCCAGGAGCTGCAGCACGGTGAGAACTCCATCACATGTCTCACGTTTAAAAAGAACAGCTTTCCAGCATGAAGCCTCAGTGCTCACAAAATGTGTAAATGCATGTGTGTGTGTGTCTGTGTTAGTGATGGAGAAGCACATATACAGGCCACTGGAGGGCAGGGACGCGCTGGTGCAACTGATCAAACTGTGCGACGACCCGAACATGGTGGGACTCAAACTGCTGGAAAACCTCAACACTGTTCCACTGAGAGACCTGAACTGCAGTATGACACACACACACACACACACACACACACACACACATATATTAGCAGAAAAATGCCTGTCACATTCACTGGACTGTTATATCACAGGTGTGTGTAACTGGAGCTGTTCAGATGTTTCTGCTTCACACAGTATGATCTGCTGAGGAAGAGGAGGCATAAAATGTTCTTATTTTAAATTTCCATCCTTTCATGGATGCTTTTTTTTTATACACAATTTTCTTTGCGTGCATCCTCTGTTGGTGGTGTTCTCCCTCCACCACTCATCCAGGGTCATAAACAACCTCATGCTCACACATGAGCACATAGACTTACTCACATATGTTGGCAACAGTATAAAAAATGAGCAAAACTAGAAATTTCTTAAATCTACAGCCCAGCGGTGGCACTGAGAGGCTCGGCTTCTTATTTTAGGAGGTCTGAAGGTCCTTTCTTGTCTCCTTTAGTCGTAGAGCTGCTGATCGTGGCTCACAGCTGTTTCAGTCTCACCTGCAACATGGAGGGGATCGTGAGAGTGCTCCAAGCCGCCCGTCACCTCAGCCACACCTACCTGGCTCCAGGAGAGCACTACAGCCTGCTGGTGAGCCCCAAAATCCCAGATCCACAACCCGCAATTATCCGTCTACTGCCAGATTCTCCTTGATCACCAGAGTCTGTGAAGTCCTTCTAATAAGTGTCCAATTTTCAGGAAAATCCAAACTTTGGATGTTTGATTGCACTTCTTTCTTTTATTCAGTTAACTGAAGAGTCACTACATGAGCTAATCAGCTTAAAGCATCTCCTCCCTTATTTCAAAGTTGGATTCCAGGACACGCGTAGAACTTTTCATCTAACTTGGAAGAATAAATTATGAGTCGGTTACTCCTCTCCTGTCACCAGTAGAAGTTTCCCGTGTGTCACGTTTGACCTCAAAAACATGTCGGAAAGTATCCCGAACTTTCCTCCGTACAGGAAGCTGGAATCAGTCCAGTCAGTGTGCTCCCAGTAATTAAAGTGTGTGTGTGTGTGTGTGTGTGTGTGCAGGTGCGTCTGCTGACAGGGATCGGCAGGTATAACGAGATGACGTACATCTTCGACCTGCTGCATCAGAACCACTGCTTCGAGATGCTGCTGAGGAAGAAGATGGACACAGACAGAGGACAGGTCGAACACACACACACACACACACACACACTAATCTGTAATATGTAATACTTTTCTGAGGAATGAGAGATTAAAAACTGATCTATAATTATTCATTACAGTGGATCAAAGTGATCACTGCGATTTACTGTGTGAGAGAGAAACCGGGAACATGGCAGACTGCAGACAGCTGTTCCTAATATTTACTAAATGATTCATAAAACAATGAAATATAGATTTGATCCGTTTGGTGGGGATGGGATTAAAGGACCTCTTTTTAACTGATTTAACTTTTGCCCAAATATTAGCTGAATGTCTCCCGGGTTGATACCCTTCTATCATAACTCAGCCTAATAGGAATGGAACATATTCAAATTCCACATTTGATCCCAGAGCCTCCGAGCATGTAGCTCTGCATATGAAGCGATGTAAACTTATGACCGCACACGAAGCCGACCTTCACAGCAGTCATTCCCTCCTGCTGCAGAGCTCCAGCCTGAAGTCGGCTCTGCTGGATTACATAAAGCGCTGCCTTCCCGCAGACAGCGAGAAATACAACATGGTGGCGCTGTGCTTCAGCATGAGGAGGAAGATTGGTGAAAACCACGAAATGGCAGCCAGGACGCAGCTGAAGATGATCGAGTCTCAGGCCTGGGGTGAGCCGAGAACACAGAAACTTCACCAAAATCTGCAGAGGTGCGTTCCTTTCTCTGCTCCCAGTTTCACTTCCTGTTTTCCCGATGTTTCTCTGAACAGTCGTCACTCCGGAGCTGAAGAGTTCCTTGGTCAAAGTGTTGGGACTGCTGAAGGATGCTGCAGAGAGCTTCTCAAAGGTACTCGAGCTCCTCTCTGTGTTCTCCTGGTCCTGTCTTTAATAACCCGACGAGAGACTCACTGTGTGTGTGTG
>JASGAU010349317.1:0-17793 GCA_030220045.1 Australoheros facetus | reverse complement strand
ACCAAGAGATGTTTGAGGGTCACCTGATCCAGCCCTAACTATAAGTGTGATCAAAACTAGCTTAGTTTTAAGCCTAATCTTAAAAATAGAGAGGGCGTCTGACTACCAGGGAGGCCGAGGAGTGGGATCCCCAATAGTTGGAGCACACCCTCCGGTCCTCCTTCTTAAAGATAGGGACCACCACCCCAGTCTGCCAATCCAGTGGCACCACCCCAGAGCCTTCAGTAGTTTTTTTCCATGGCGTCACCAAACTCTTTCCACACTTGAGTTTTTGCCATAGATGCATTCTGTTTGACCTGCTGGTACCCGTCATGTGCCTCTGGAGTCCCACAAACTAACCAAGCCCGATAGGACTCCTTCTTCAGCTTGATGGTTCCTTTCACCTCCAGTGACAACCATCTGGTTTGGGGATTACCACCACGACAGGCACCAACCATCTTGCAGCTCTAAAACAAACATTGCATCTGTAGTGCTCTGGCATGACGACATACTACTCCTCACTGATCATTGCTTCTCTTCTTTACCTAAAATTTGTTGACAAAAGTATTCACTCACCCATCCAAATGATTGAATTCAGGTGTTCCAATCACGTCCATGGCCACAGGTGTATAAAACAAAGCAACTAGGCATGCAGACTGCTTCTACAAATGCTCAAGAGCTCAATGAATCCAGTGTGATACCCTGATAGGATGCCACCTTTGTGATAAGTCCAGTTGTAAAATTTCTTCACTACTAAATATTCCAGTTTGTGGTATTATAACAAAGTGGAAGTGATTGCAAATGACAGCAACTCAGCCACCAAATGGCAGGCCATGTAAAACAGAACGCAGTCACAGGACTGCTGAGGTGCATAGTGTGCAGAGATTGCTAACTTTCTGCAGAGTCACTTGCTGGAGACCTCCAAACTTCGTGTGGCCTTGAGATTAGTTCAAGTACAGTGTGTAGAGTTTCATGGAATAGGTTTCTATAGCCTAGCAGCTGCATTCAAGCATGCCACCACTGGACTCTAGAGCAGTGGAGTGACAAATGACACTTCTCCATCTGGCAACCTGATGGACGAGGGTTTGGTGGTTGCCAGGAGAACAGTACTTGTCTGACTGCAATATGCAATGTGTAAAGTTTGGTGCGGGGGCGATTATGGTGTGGATTTGTTTTCCAGGATTTGGGCTTGGCCTCTTAGTTCCAATGAAAGGAACTCTTAATGCTCCCAACTTTGTAGGAACAGTTTGAGGATGGCCCCTTCCTGTTTCAACATGGCTGTGCACCAGTGCACAAAGCAAGGTCCATAAAGATATGGATGAACGAGATTGGTGTGGAAGAACTTGACTGGCCTGCACAGAGTACTGACCTCATCCTGATAGAATACCTTTGGGATGAATTAGAGTAGAGACTGTGAGCCAGGCTGTTACAGTTGCATGCCGTTTTGTCTGTATCGCTCTCTCTCTCTCTCTCTCTCTCTCTCTCCTGCAGGGGCGTCTCCTCCTAATCAGGGCTGCAGGATAAAAGGAGGCGGTATAGGATGCGGCGCCAGAGAGAGAAGATAGTGGTGGTGAAGAAGTCTGTGGTGTTGGTGGTTTGAGCAGCTGTAGTGTGGAGAATAATTTGTCTGTGGGTTGACCACCGATGTGCTCCGGGATTCTGGAGGTTTGGGTGTGGTTGCTTTAGCTGCCAGTGCCAGTGTGCTCAATGTGTTTCTTTTTCTTTTGTCCCCTAACAAGATAAGTGGCGTCTCCCGTTTGGGAGATTGTTTTGTGTTTTTCCCCTTTATAGGTTTTTCGTCTCCGGTTTGGGGATTGTTTTGTGTTGTGGCTGTTTTTGGCTTTGCTTTTAAATAAACATTATTTATTTTACGAACGATTCTGGTTTTCTTTGGTTCCTTTCGTATGTTGCTCCCTTGTCCCCTAGGCCCGTGGGACGTAACACAGGCCTTCTCATCCAACTTCAGTGTCTGACCTCCTAAACACTCCTAAATCTTGTGGAAAGCTTACCAGAAGAGTTGAAGCTGTTATAGCTGCAAAGGGTGGCCCAACATCATATTAAATCCTATGGATTAAGAATGGGATGTCACTCAAGTTAATATGTGTGTGAAGGCAGATGACTGAATACTTTTGTCAATACAGAATATCAGCCATTATTAATGTACTTAATATGTGTGTGGGAAGGATGTGAATTTTTTTCTAACTGTAAATTTTATTCGTAAAGAAATTCATAAAGTCATTACTAGTTAAAGTCAAAGAAGTACTTGGCTCAACAGAGCTCTTTGTCAGCCCGGCTACAGTGCTGACAAGAAACCTGGGGCTGTTCCTGTTTTCTGCCATTGGTGACGAGTAGGAAGATGTTCTTACTTTACAGAGGGATTTTTAAAAATAAAGTAATAAACTATTTTTCCAGGCCAAATGAAGATCTTTTAGATTAGTGCAATGCCTTGTCCTCTCTAACTTACGCGTTATCTGCTTTAACAAACAACAACAAACCTCTCTGATTTGTTGTTTTCTTTTTAGAGGAGCCAGAGTCTCTAGAATTGTGGGGATGTAACACTATTAACAAGATAGTTTACCTTTATGGGAGTAAAGTTTAGGTAGCTGCTCTACAACAACTATGCTAATTGAGTCTAGTAGTAAATTAAATGCAGTGTTGAGGCTGTTATTATTATGAACGAAATCACCCACTGTTATTATCTGAAGTGAGCACTGAATCAGATAAAAGGTCTTCGAAATCAGACAGAAACTCTGATTAAGGACCAGGTGGATGTTGCTGTAGATTTTTGTATTTTCCAGTTAGGGTAGACAAAGTGAGGTTTTTAAATGAATCATAACTCTCTCTATGCCTTTGGTTCATTACAAATCTAGAGTGAAAGATTACAACCACTTCTCCTCCTCGGCCTGCGTTTAGGGGGATTCTGACAGTTAGCATAACTCAGGGGCGCTGATTCATTGAAACTTGTGCATTCGTCCGGCTGCAATCAGTTTTCAGTGAGGCAAAATAAATGATTATTTTGATCAATTAAATCATATACTAACAGTGACTTAGAAGAGAGTGACCTAATGTTTAATAGTGCACATGTAATTGATTTGCTGTTAAGTAAATTTTTTCTTTGTTTTTGAATTTTTCTAATGAAATTGTTTTTTGCTGGTTTTTAGTTTATTTTTATGTGGTCTGGGAGCAGAAACAATCTCAGGAGGGTTAGTGTTTTGGGGGTTATAGAAGTCATTGGGTTGAAATAAATAATTGATTTCAAACAGCTACACAGCTTCCACTTTAACTTTAAATTTTGCCCTGTGCACTTCAAAGGTTTAACAAGATAAAAGTTAGATAGAGCATGAAGTGAAAAGTAAGCTCACAGGAAAACCACAGAAACAAACATCCCCTCAGACAACTGAATGCAACATGCACACACATCAAAGCTGCACACTAGTGACCCTAAGACCTTTTGTGAGGGACTTTACAGAACAGGACTTTACAGTACAGATATCACTTTTACTGTAGGCATATGAAATCTTTTTTTAGTGCTTTAGGCCACTTGGTGGTAACACAACACCCACAATTACACTGTTGTTTTTCGTCAGTGTATTTCCAAGTTCAGTTTTAACTCCATGCCAGGCAAGTTTGGCCAACTCCTGACAAATTTGGTCTCTTTAGTTGCTGAATGCACAAGTGAATTTACCAGCTAATTGCTTTGTATAATATTTTTGCAGAGCAGTGTACTATTGGTTTGTCAGAGCTTTGACAGCAACTGCCTGCTGTTGCTGCTTGGATCAGTATTAATGAGAGCTATGAAAGTGAACCAAAGCAGTAAATTTGCAGGCCAGAAAACCAAAAGAATAAATTCAAAGATTTTAGTAGTAACAGCTGTAGTTGTTGTTTAGAGATGGGTAAGCATCTTCTTTCATATACACCTAGCTATTTGATTCATTAATTTATAAATGTAAAAATTAAGCATATACTGATATACTGAATATACTGTGTAAGATGCACGTGTGCAAGTGTCACACTAGCTCTCGGTAAAAACATCACCTGACGCCCTCCCTGAGTGAAGAGGATACAAAAAAGTAAGCATGAAATATTTTTAACTCGCAGTTGACAAATGGAATGTTTCTTTCTAATAAACTATTTGCACAAGATACTTCACATATTCATTTGGAAAATGAACAGGTCCCCATACAGCTGTTAAATAAAAACAAAATAAAAAAAATCTTTACTGAGTCACACAGCTAGAAAAATTTGGTGATATAAAAACAAAAGTGAGCGTTGTGTCACTTGAGTCACACTTCAGATTGACCTGGGAACATCAGACAGGCAGATGTTGTTCTCATTATAGTTGTTCTGAACCACATATGTGTGAGAAGTGGATTCNAAAAAAAAAAAAAAAAAAGCTCAGCGGTGGTTGCTGAGCAGATCACACCTCTATGTGTGCAAATGCATACTTGTGAACATACAGACACATGCAGTATCAGCAGACCAAAACGCTTTGAATAAGAATTAGACACAGTAAAAAAAACTTGTACTCCTAATATCATATTGATTTATAATTCCCCAAATTTTCTCAGTTTTACTTTGATGCTCTTCTAGACATGAATTTAATCACTCTTTTTAGTGGTTTATCTCTAAAAATATCTTTTCATTTACTTTAGGGAAGGGGCAACAGTTACTTGTTGATATGAAGTGACCCCAGCAGTCATTTGAGTAAGTCCTTGTTGAGTGTTTGCAGAAGTCTTCACCTTTGTATTCCGAGTGGCATTGTTTAGAATACAATTATTATGTTAATTCTGCTTGTACAATGAATATGTGCCATGCTTACTTTATCAGAGCAACAGCCATGTCAGCATTTCCACCTGTTTGTGATTATGTTTGTATTTCAGGAGTTGTTTCCTGCAGTCATAGCTTAATCAGTGAATTAGTGACAGTCAGACCAGAAGACAGTATAATTCGTGATTGTGACTGTACAAACAACTGGAAAATATTCTCTAGTGGGGTACAGGAACTATTGTTACTAACATGTGAGCCAGTTTCTCTTATGTGACTAGCCCAAGGCACAAGGTGTGTGTGTGTGTGTGCGTGCGTGCGTGCGTGCGTGTGCGTGCGTGCGTGCGTCCTTTTTGTTTTGCTTTGTTTTATTTGTGCTGTAATTTATTATACAGGAGTCAATTGGAAGATAATAATTAATAACTGCTTCACTTCGGCCCAGTCAGTGTGACTGTGTAAGTTCCCTCCTTCATGCAGTCACTCCATCTGTCACACTAGCCTTCTGATTTGGGCCAGCTTAGTTACAGTACAGCATAGATTCTTGGGTTTTCTTTGTTTTCTACACACTCTGCCACACATCCATACATGCTTTACACTGCTGATCTGCTGACAAACATCCTCTCTTTATTTATGTTTTGTAAATAAATTGTTACCATCTCATCTGGTTTCCCTCTTTTGCTACTGTCTATGAGCCAAACTGTGACACTTGTTATGAACCTAAACAGTAATGCATGGAGGCAAACCACAGAGACAAATCACTCCAATCCAATTTCTTATTCTCACTTTGTATAGAACCAGTTCTATGAATCCTATAACCCACAGATGATAAATGTTGTACACTTTGATGAGGGTTTATATTACCATGAAACTTAAACGGCCAAGGTGAGAGGTTACAGCAAAAAATAAATAAATACAAAACATTCCCCACTTGCCCTGTGGGCAATCTTTGTCCTCCTTCAAGCTTGGGTCCTCTACCAGAGGCCTGGGAGATTGAGGGTTCTGCACAATATCTTAGCTGTTCCTAGGACTGCACTCTTCTGGAAAGAGATCTCAGATATCATTCCTGCAATCTGCTGGAGCCACTCTCCTAGTTTGGGGATCACTGCCCCAAGTGTTACGATTCCCACGGGGAAAACTGTTGCCTTCATCTTCCACTCTCTCTCTAGCTCTTCTCTAAGACCTTGGTATTTCTCAAGCTTCTTCTTGATGTTACTGTCACTTGGCATTGCTGTGTCTATGACTATGGCTTTCTTCGTCTTCTTGCTCACCACTACTATGTCCGGTTGGTTAGTTATCACCAGTTTATCCATTTTTATCTGGAAGTCCCACAGGATCTTAGCACAGTAATTCTCAACCACCCTTGGTGGAGTATCTCATTTTGACTCAGTGAAGATGTTTCTGCATACTGTGCCAGCCACTTGGTAATGTTGTTCCATGTATAGTATTCCATGTATATCTTGCACCCTGCTGTTATGTGCTGGATTGTCTCAGGCATCTCTGTACAGTCTGCACCTGGGATCTTGCCTGTTGCTGTAACCCCCAGCCTATGTCAATCTTTAGAGTTTGTGCCTGCGCTGCCATGATTGTGGTCTGTGCTGTCTTTCAGTCAAGCTTTGTCCAGCCATTGATAGGATTTTCCAATTTCAGACACTTCTGCCATCCGCCAGTTGTACATGCCATACAGGGGCCTATCTTTCCATGATAGTTCCTGTTCTTGCTCCTCTTCTGCGCCATCTTTCTGATGTACTCATGGATCTTTGTTGTTATATCCTAAAGAGTGGTTCTGATACTCACTAGTCCAAAGCCTCCTTCCTTACGCTTAGCATACAGTCTTATGGTGCTGGATTTGGGGTGAAACCCTCCATATATGGTAAGGAGCTTTCTTGTCTTGATGTCAGTGGCTTTTATCTCCTCCTTTGGGCCTGGAAGTGCACAGGATTGTCAGGCTGGTCTTACAGTCTCATGTGATGCTTTAGCTACCAATAGCTAGTGTATTGCTCTCCTGTTATTTCTGGCAATTCCTTTCTGGGCCCTGCTCATGTAATAAACCACATGCCTGTTCATTTAGCTTTATAGTAGGTGGATTGGCTAGTAGTTGGATGGGATGGGATGGGATAGGATAGGCGAGTGGAGTTGATACCAAAAAGCTCTATTTGGATCTCATCTGACCACATGACCTTCTTCCATGCCTCCTCTGGATCATCCAGATGGTCACTGGTGAACTTCAAACGAGCCAGGACATTTGCTGGCATGAGCAGGGGGACCTTGTGTGCACTGCGGGATCTTAATCCATGACAGCATAGTGTGCTACTAACGCTCAGCTGTGCTCCCAGCTCTCTTCAGGTCATTGACCAGGTCCCCCGTTGGGCTGATTCCTGACCTTTCTCAAAATCATCCTTACTCCATGAGGTGAGATCTTGGATGGAGCCCCAGACCAAGTGTCACAGCCCCTCCTCTGACCTGCAGGGGCGGTGCCTCCTGCAGGCAGAGGTGGGCCTTGAGTAATTGGAGCCACCTGGGCTCAGTAACTTAAGCAGGGCTCTACTAATCTTTCTCCCCTCTCTGCTCCTCCAGGTAACCTTGGTTTGTCTTTTGTTCTAGTTTGGTTTTGGGTTGCAATATCCATCCAGATTCCACATACATGTCCACTCACTCATACACTGGACATATTGACATATTGACATCCCATATTTATCTTTCTTTTTGATTTGTTTATTTTTCAATAAAACTATTGGCCCATACCTTTGCCTCCCCTCATTATTTGTTATGGGCCGTGAGCCAGCCTGTGACACAGAGCAAGACTGACAGTCATCTTGTGTTTCTTCCATTTTCTAATAACTGCCCCAACAGTCGTTGCCTTCGCACCAAGCTGCTTGCCTATTGTCCTCTATCCCAGCTTTGTGCAGGTCTACAATTTTGTCTCTGGTGTCCTTAGACAGCTCTTTGGTCTTGGGTATGGTGGAGAGGTTGGAGTGTGATTGATTGAGTGTGTGGACAGGTGTCTTTATACAGGTAACCAGTTCAAAAAGGTGTAATTAAAACAGGTAATTAGTGCAGAATATGAGGGCTTCTTAAAGAAAAACTAACAGGTCTGTGAGAGCCAGAATTCTTGCTGGTTGGTGGGTGATGAAATGCTCATTTCATGCAATAAAATGCAAACTGATTATTTAAAAATCATACAATGTGATTTTCTTGATTTTTTTTTAGATTCAGTCTCTCACAGTTGAAGTGTACCTATGATAAAAAAAAAATACAGACCTGTCCATTCTTTGTATCATATTTATCATATTCCTTGTATCATCATATTTACACATTTGGAGAAAAGGAACCTGTGTGACATGGCTAGCTGGGGAGATCGAGATGGAAAGGATGTGCAGCAGGTCAGACTGATTAAGGATAGAGATGGAAATATACTAACAAGTGAGGCGAGTGTGTTGAGTAGGTGGAAGGAGTATTTATTTTTAACAGAAAAGCATCTGATGCTTTTAATGTGCTGTGCTTAATAAACCAACTGGCATCATTTAATTTTGCTTAAAGTTGTCTTTGCTGGCTGAAGTCAAATGAGTTCAAGAGATAGCTCACTGAAAGACGGTACTGGACAACACAAAAATGAAACCACAACATCTGGCCCAGTAAGTCTTACAGGAACACCACAGTTACAAGCAGTCCGTTGTGCCCTGCAGACTTCAACGTGCAGAGAGACCGAAGCTGAAAAGACAAAAGATTTTATTTTCTTGATTAATGAGTAACTGAACTGTTTTATGGAAGTGTGCTACCAAGAGTTTTTAGAAACTTCACTGTGTTAAATATAGTGAAAATATTTATCAGCTAATGGGATAACAGAATTAAACCACATGTAAGTTAGGCATGTTAGAACTTAGAAGTTCTGCAGTCACAATATGCTACAGTGTAGTTAAGAAAACACAACTGTGAAATAACACTGGCTGCTTTTTCCTAATTTTGGAGTCCATCTCATCCTAATCCCATGCTATTGGGTGCTTATCCTGGCCAAGTCATCTGACAGCACACCGCTGAGATTGTCCCTGGACATATTGTTTGGTATCACACCAAGTTCATACCACAGCGGAATTGCAAAGCAAAACATTGTGCTAGCCATGCTGTTTCAAAATAAATTGTCTTGAGCATCATCAGCAAATGTACCTAACCACCCCCTACCCACACCCACACATCGTGCCTCCTTCCTGCTTCACAGTGTGAACAGCACATGCAGATAATATCCATCCACCTCTCTGCAAAAATTCCAGAACCAAAAAACTAAAACAAGCATGAACCAAACTCAGATTTATAAATTTTCCCTGGTCTATTCTTTGTGTTTTTTTCCGAGTTTTTTTTTATTTTTATTATTGGTCTCTTTCAGTATTAGTTTCTGTACAGTTTTAAACCATGAAGACCATGAAAGCCCCATGAAAAGTGAACATCGAAATGTGCTTCCACTTAAGACATTGGAAGCACTAATGTGAGCTCTAATGACAGCTTGGAAAATGAGTAATAGGTGCAGCAATTTACTGAAACATATGCAAACATAAAAAAAAAAATACAAGTGTAGAAAGAATGCAGCAGGGTACTGACATGCTGATCAGTGCAACATAAAGGCTGTTTAGGTCTGTTTGAGTGAGAAGAGAGTATTTTAATGCTCTAAATCAAACCTCACAGTCTTTCAGTTTTTGTCCTATTTTTCTGCTTTACATTTGTCTTGCTTCTAGTTCCAGTTTCATGTTTCCAATTTCAAAATTGTCCTTGCTTTGCTCTTGATTGAATGCTGGTGTATAAACATTCCTTACCTCACCCATGGGCACGAGCTACTGGACTGCAGTGTGCTCTGCTTAAACTGCTGCCCAAATGACTTCCATACATGGATGGATGGATGGATGGATGTGCCATGTTAACTCTTGGCAAAACTTTCCTGAGTTCTTCTGAAAATGTGAAATGAATATTATGGGTGAATATGTTTCCTTAATCAAACTCTAGTGTCTAATCTGTTTTACCACACAGAACTCAAGCTGAGCCATTCTCCTGCACATTGGAAGTCTATTACACAATGTCATTTTTTGATAATTGTCATTTTCCTCGTCTTATTATGGATCTATGTCATACAGTTAATGGGTGTTACTGTGTAATTTTTATTGGCTCACACTTCCTCTTGTTCAGTTTTATTATGAAAGCTGCTAATATGTAATTGGAACAAACAAACTGGAACAGTCTTCTAATTTTGCATGATATACATCAGGCTATCCAAGTCTATTATGGTCAAAGCAAAAAAGTAGTCAAATGAGGGTAAAAGTTCTGTCACTGTAAGTTTTAACGCACACTATTTTGATTGTACTAATCACCAAGTGTCATCTTAAAAAAAACAAAAAAAAAACTGATCTACACGTCACATAACATCACACCAATAGAAAACAGCCACAGAATAAAAAGCCAATCACAGCTTACATTTCCTTTAATGGAAAAGTCTGCACAGGTGATGATGCCCGAGAGTAAGATCAGATTTGATGTCTTTTATCTGCAAGTCTTCATCAAATATGGACAGACTTTACATTGTCATTGTCCTTCTTTTAGGTAATATTTGGAAAGGGTGTATTTATGAAACTTTTTTTTTAAAAACCTTCAACTATTATACTGATATAATATTTAACATCACTTACATCGACTTCATCACTCAAGAATAACAACCATATAGTATGATGTGAAACATTGGCGTCATTTATTTGTTATTGTGTATTTCAGGAGCTGATTGGATTTCTGGATCAGTGGTGGATCTGACAATGAGATCAGGAGAAAACATCACTCTGTATTGTGACTGTAAAAAATATACTAAGGAATATATTCTATGGTACAGAAATTGTACCCATGAAAATCAGCCTCCTCTTGTTCTGAAACTAAAAAAGGATTCATGGAAACCCATCTCTAACCAAGCAATTTTAGTGAATTCTCTACCTCGCTTCCACTTTGTAGAAAACCAGTCCTCTGGATGCTATGATCTGCTGATCATGAATATTTCTGATTCTGATGAGGGTCTCTATTACTGTGGAACTGAGCAGAAAAAGTTGGTGGTGGCTGGAACAACCACTAATGTTGAATATTTTAACAGATATGGCAGTGTCACAACAAGGATCCTAATCAGTAAGTACTCTTCTATGAATTTTTTTATATTAAGCAATTTAACTATGACTGGATATTTAAGGATGGAGTGACCGATGGCCATTATGAGGAGATATTAAACTTAAACTACATATTCCACAACAATGTATGTAAAAAAAACCCCAAAAGTTCTTCATTATTTATTGATCAAAAGCATTGATTGATACACATTGAATTAATAATAAACATGTCATAAACATTTCAAGCACAAGAAATGTACAATTATAAGAGAACACTACCAAGGCTTGCTAGTTTCACAAAATGACTGTGCTTATGCCTCAGACACATTTAGATGTCTGAATGTGTCTGTTGCACAAAGCTGCATTGCTCTATAGTTTCACTATTAAGTAGGAGTAATACGTAATGAATGCTCAAGGAGTTTTTTTTTCTAAACAGAACTGGGTGTCCAAAAATAAACAGATGAATGAAAATGAAAACAGCCACTCAAACCACTCTTATGTGTTTTTCTATATCAGGATTTTCACCCTTAGTCAGAAAGCACATTTAAAAAAGGCAAGTTAAATACTCAGTAAATTACACTCAACACTCCTGTTGGCAACTCATGATAGCTATTCAATGTCAAATCATTATTACCAAAGGAGAATGGCTTAAAGTTTAAAAGCAGACAGTTATTTTGATTGATATGCATTTATTCTTTTTATGCTAGCTTTTATTGTGTACTGATGTTTGGGATTTGTATAAAAGAGGAGTATCAAATGTACACACCTAACTGAAACATGTTTGTGAACAATTTAGACTCCAGTGACCCACATTCCCCAAATTCAACTGGTTACACAACTCTACAAGGCTGCGGTATGTGTTGGAAACTCCTGTTCATCTTGTGTCCGACTTTTGCTGTTCTCTTCTCTCTTCTCGTCTTTCTTCTTGTTCATCATCTCTGCCAGAAAACAGGTAACTACTCGATATGGTACTTTTCTTAAATCAGTCCCTCTATAATATCATTACTTTGTTTTATGATCAACTCAATTTGTAATCTGGAGTTTTGGTCCAGAAACTAAGTGTATTGTTAATCACATAATAAAGCTTCAGGCACAATTAGGTTTGTGTTTAGGTTTGTTATTGTTTAATGGTGTATTCATTTCTGTGGCCTAAAGTTGATCCGCAAAGACCTGAAACCAGTGGCCAAACAAGAAGAATGCAGGTAAATTACATTAGCATCCAATTTGCATTATATTTTCAGTTGATTTAATAATTCATTCTCCTACTATGAATTATGTTCATAGTTACAAACAAAAAATGTCCATTCACAGGATGATGATGTGTGTTATGCTGCAGTGGAAATCCGCCAAGCAACACAGAGACCAAACAAGAAGACAACCTATTGTTCTGACATCTGCACCTATTCTACCATCAAAACTTCTGGGGTCTAGCTCTAACAGTGTCACATTCAAAAATGTGCTTTTGTCCTTAGAACTGAATTCCCTAATTTAAAACTGTAGTGACTTGGTTTTACACAGTAACACAATAACTCCTCGCTCTAATGATTTTGCATCATATTGGTGTCTCCCAGTGGCTGTAGATACGAAAACTCTTGGTCTAGAATCACACAAAACTATTCTCATGTGCTTTCAAGCAAGTAATATAAGGTTAAATGTGTTGTTATTTTATTAAGAAACTGATTAGTAACTTAAATATGAAGACATAAATTGATCAAACAAAAATTTGAAATCTGTCAAGACAAATTAAAAGTGAAGTGGACTCTCTTGGGACTTTGGCATCAATTCAGTTCAATTTAATAATTGAACTGAACTGATTAATTGAAATGTATGTTATTTTTGTCACAGAAGACAATGCTCATCCTTGTCTTATGTTTGGTGTCAGTGTCATCAGCACAATTATTTTCTGACTGGTGCGGTTACATGCGCTTTCATTTGGTACATAAGGCTATAACGACATATTAAAAAAAAAAGTAAAATTGAAGACCAGTGATAACACCTTTGTCAAATACGTCAAAAATATTTGATTAAAGAATTGTGAACTTTTTCTTCTGATAAATACAAAAACAGTATGTCCACTATGGACCAAAATTTTATGATCATTCCTACAGTTACCCTTTTTTGTCCTTCAGCTCTGCCCCACAAAATCTCTGACTCTACAAGACCACTGATGGCGCCCTCTGATAATCTAAAAGCTAACCCTTTCAGTTGTCTCTACATCTGCTACACTTGAACTTACCCAGTGTGAGTGCGAAAGGTTGTCTGTCTCTCCGTGTTGGCCCTGCGACAGGCTGGCGACCTGTTCAGGGTGTACCCTGCCTCTCGCCCTATGACAGCTGGGATAGGCTCCAGCCCCCCCGCGACCCTGAAAAGGATGAGCGGAAGCGAATGGATGGATGGATGTAATAGACCCCCTGCTGGTCCATCAGAGGACATTGTGTGGATGTCACAATTTGCCTGTCCTAGGTATGAATTGGATACACGTGCTTAAGTTGCAGTCCAGGCAGGTGGTGATAATTTATTTAAAGCCAACACGTCGCTACCCCCTTTTTCTTGATTAGCAGACATTTCAACTACATGAATACATATCAGCCATCTAACTTCATCTTACCTGGCATAGAAGGAGCCTGGAACGTACTGCATACCTTCTTTGGTTGGTAGGGACTTATTGGCTTTAAATAAATTAGCGCCCCCTTGCTGGTACTGCAACTTCACTGCAACTCCTAGGCATGTCCATTTCATGCCTAGGAGGGGCAAAACATGAGACCCACACAGTGGACCATGCTTTGCCATGATACTGGGTTGCTTGAACCCAGCAGCCAAGAGAATCAAAGTTATTCACTTTATTTGTGAGTGGTCATGCTTTGGATGATCCGTGTACACATGTAAACAATCCTATTATCTGTTTTGCTGTTTATTTCAAATCTTTTTTCATTACCATATTTTTATTAACTTTTTTTATTGAAAAGGTTTTACAGTGCTACAGCAGTGATATCAGTAGCTTCAGTCTTATACTTCACATATTCGCGTCTCCCTGTGCAACATGTGTAAATATGTTTTTTGTTCAATGACATAACAATAAAGGAACATACCATAAAAAGCAAAGAGAATTTAGGGTCTTATTTGTTATCTGTAAGGCAAACAATATAGGGCTGGAACAGGTACCAAACTTGCCTCAACAAAAAATATAGACTTTGATTCCAAGACCACAGTTAGTTTGGCTCTCCATTAGTTTTACAGTTGATTTAAACATTTCATAGGTCTCATCACTGAGGGGGTGGTCCGACTGTGCATCAGATGACTAGGGGTTCCCCAACAGGCATCGGTCAACTGCTCAGTTCTGACAGTAATCCAGTGAAATTCTCAGACCAGCATGATGAATGCATCAGCCCTGTGCTGCACCGGGCGATGAACCGCAGGTTTGAACCCTGATCTGGTAGAAAAAAGCTCCTACATCTCATGTACAGGTTAAAGTATTATTCGTATTAAGGCCTCTTCAGAAGTGGACATTCAGTTTATATGACCATTTAAGATTTGTACCTTTATAGACTTTACCATCTATTTCTCTATATCTCTTTCCTATTATCTCTTTCTCCTCCTCATCCTCTTCTTCATCTGCCTCCTCCACTGCTCTTGCTCCACCCACATCTCCATCTCACCCTGTTCATACTCACTTTAAGCATCATCACCTAAACTGAAGTCAGGGCTCTAATTCACAGAACTGTGCACAAAGATGCTTACTTATTCTCGATATTGTTGCAATTATTATCAGCAGATTAGACATGAGGCCCTCCCATCTCTGGATAATTAACAAGAGCCAGCTAAATAACAACAGCTGGTTATAAGCTAACATTAACAATGAGCCAGCTAATGTTAGGCCCAAGTGTCCTAAAAAAAAAATCACACTTTCCCTCAAATCATATGAGAATTTATTTTCTAAGAGTCCACATCCAACAATGTTAGATCCACTCTGAAGAAAGTCTCAGTAATACCAACTAACATCAGCTAATCGATGGCAAAAGCAGAAGCGCTTATCGACGGAAAGGTCAGCTCACCTCACTATCGCTGTCACTGGATAGAAGTGAGCTTCACTGGCTCATCACCCTTTAATGGACTCCATTCTCAAACTTAGCCTCTTTCCGAATAGATACAGTAATTGTAGACACTTCTCACACAGCATTATAAGGTAAACAGTGATCTGGCAGCCTATACTGACTAGATAAATGCCAGAGCCAGAGGTGACTCTGAGATAAAAATGTAAAATAACCCTAAATCTTTAATAGTCACATAACCATTTTTTATTCTAGATTTATTTATAGGTGTTGATATTATTAAAATAAGTTAAAAATATAGTGTGCACAAAAATGTTTTTATACACACAGTAGAAGAAACACACCGGCCTGCTGCAGCCATTATAGGGTGCAGACGGCTAAAGATACAAGTTAAAATTGGTTCATTGCTAGGTTGTCTATTATGTGTAAACACCACAAGTGTTAATTGGCTCAACAAACCAAAACATTCCTCTGTTCACAACTGGAGTGAAAAGGCAGCTAGTGACCAAAGAAAAACTTTCAAAGAAAACCTGGAGAACTATCACTCAAGACCACCTAAAAAATACACAGAAGTCTGGCTCCTTGGAAGCAAAACATAAAAAACAAAAAAAGGGTGGATCAAGATGTTTGTATAGTACTGTAAGCATGTTCAAAATTTTGACTTTTACTTTTGTGTACATGTGGAGATACAATGTATTGTTCATTCTGTTTAAGTAAACATTGGCATTATGTGTGAGCTGTTAGCAGACCGATGCACTATGATATTTGTTTAACAAACCATAATTTCATTGGGTCAAATTATTTTAAGCTCTGCTGTTGTATGTTGGCTCATGGACTGTTAGCTTCAGCATGCCACTGGGAGGTTTGCATCCAACTGCTAAGCAACAGGGAAGACAATTAGTATCCCAAGTTAGAGGCTGTAGAGTCCAGTCAGCTCCCCTCAGACTGTCTAATTGACCTCCACACAGACATGTTAACTCTGGGCAAAAATTTTGTAACCTCTTATGGAAATGTCACATTAATATTATGGGTCACTACATATTTCCTAAATCCAAATCTAGTTTTATCACACAAAACCCAAGCTAAGCCATTCTTCTGCACACCTCATGTTAGTACGACTGCTGTGGCAGGCAAGGCAGAGAGGAACTCGGTGCAGTACTCAGAGGGAAGAGTGAAGTATAAGTTTACTTCATTTTATTGTTCAAACTCAGGATAAAAGGCTGGTCAAAGGCCAGCTACATGAAAACTCGAAACGTACTAAAGACCCGAAATACTAAGGCTGGTTGGGAGCCAGGTGCATGAAAACTTACAAGGAACTCTAAATACTAAAAGCACACAGCAGGAACGCCAACATAGACACCAACACTGATGAGGATGCAAACAAAGGACAAAGACAAAAGCAGACAATAAATACACAAAGGCTAATGAGGGGAGTGACAACAGATGGGTAACACAGCTTAACATAATTACATGGATGAGACAAGGGGAAGCAAAACTAATCACTAACAGGGAACATGAGACTGTCAAAATAAAACAGGAAGTAACTAAACATGGTACACACAGACTTAGCACATAGGAGGACTGGCACACAGAGGAACCCTAAACACCAAACACAAGGAAACAACGGGAAACTAAACACGAAAAGGGGTCAAGACACAGGGACGAAACAGACACAATGATAAAAACAGACACAGTAACACAGAGACACGGGAAGACAAGGACAATGGGAAAACAGAATGAAAAGCAATAACAAAACCCAGAGACAGAATACAAAACTACAACTGAGAGTATAAACTGTAAGAAAAACTAAGAAACACAACCAGAAAATACAACAAAAACAGAACTGCATAAAATGGAACTCAAACCATGACAATTACACAATGTAATTCATCCTTCCTGATCTTATATCAGTAAATGGGTGTTTCTGTGTTATTTTCATTGATTTGAACTTCCTCTTGTTACATTTTTTTTTTTTGTGAAAGCTACTAATTTGTTATTAAAATGAATTAAATCATTTTCTAATTTTGCATCTGGTTGTCCAAGTCTATAATGGCCAAAGCAAAAAAGCAGTCAAATGAGGGTAAAGGTTCTGTCATCTAAGTTGTAACGCACGCTATCTTGATTCTGCTAATAATCTTGAAAAAAAAACTTTAATCTTTACATCTAGACAAATACATAACATCACACCAATAGAAAAAAAGCCACACAATAAAAGGTTCCATTCAACAAGGCAATCACAACTTACATTTCCTTTAATGGAAACGTCTGCACAAGTGATGACACCCAAGAGTCAGATCGGTTTTAGAGTCTTTCAATTGCAGGTCATCATCAAACATGGACAGATGTCACATCATTATTGTCCTTCTTTTAGGTAATACTTTGGAAGGGTGATATTTTATGAAACCTTAATTTTATTAACATTCAACTATTATACTGATTATATTTGAGATCATCTACACTGACTACATGGCACTCAAGAATTACAACCATATGGTATGATGTGAACCATTGACCACATTTGCTTTGTCTTTGTGTTTCAGGAGCTGATTGGATTTCTGGGTCTGAGGTGAATGTGACAGTGAGATCTGGAGAAAACATCACTCTGTATTGCAGTGGTGGCCAAAGTACTGACATTCTGTACTTAAGTAGAAGTACAAGTACTTGTGTTAAAAACTACTCTGGTAAAAGTTGAAGTACTGGTTGAACTTCTGTACTCAAGTAAAAGTAAAAAAGTACAGGCTCTAAAATCTACTCAAAGTAAGAAAGTAAAAGTAGCTCTTTGGAGGACGTTTCTACCTCTTTCTTCCATCTTTCTCCATCTGAGTGAAGTTATCGCTCATTCTTTGCTCTCCCTTAAAATACAGCAGCTGTTCTTTTAG